>QRFJ01002408.1:83185-191453 GCA_006176705.1 Cocos nucifera
AGCCCTTGCTAAGGAGCCGAGGTCTCACCAAAAATCCAAGCACATTGAGCGGCGATACCACCTCATCCGCGATTACCTCGAGAAGGGTTACGTCGAGGTCAAGAGAGTCAACTCCATAGATAATGTGGCAGACCCACTTACAAAGCCATTGGGCCAGCAGAAGATCGAAGCCCACCTTGAGAAGATGGGACTTAGACTTGTAGCCAATTGGCTTTAGGATAAGTGGGAGATTGTTAGATATATGTGCCCTAGAAGCCAGAATTGGCTGACACTTGTAATACACTTCTAGGGGCAAAATTATAATTTTGACTATAATCAATAAAATGGGTTATTTTCTATCACATATGTGTATTTAGTGTCTGTGATACATCCTTTGAGTTAATGGTAATGATAATTCATATTTTCAAGAGTTGAAAATTTAAGACATGAATAATCATTATTAACTCATAAAATGCTCCCGACCATAGGATCATCACGAGGATGGTGATTGATCCAAAAGGTTGGTGTACAATCGCTTCTCTTTAGTAGATGAGTCTTGAGTCTACGGTGTGGAGACACCGAGCGAGAGTACAGGTACTCGTTAGAGAACGAGGGCACTGAGCGTGACCACCTCGAGTAGTCATTAGGAAGTCTACCTTCTCGTCAATGACTGACTCGATGCTGCAGTGGTGTGTCTGGTTCTTTGACCTGAGGTGCATCGGCAGTTCACCTTGAGGGTGTTATAGTTTGACTACACCATTAACTCGGTCTCCTAGCCATATGGAATCCCTGAGGTGTATGTTGGCTATAGCATGTTCATTGTAGGAACTGGATTGCATCAAGATGGAATCTATCTACCTCGGTGGTAGAGGAGCAGCCCTATGATGATCATGAGAATCAAGTCCAGAAGCCCATGGCCATGGCAGAGTGAAATAATAGAAAGAGTTTCTATTTAGGTTTTCACATCGGACTTGAATCGAATGATTACATCATATGACAGAAACTAGGGTTTGACGAGTTCACCTTAACCCTAATCTGATCGGGGCTCAAGATAGAAGAACTTAATCACACAGGTAGCTGCACCAAGAGGTTCGCATTCAGCTCTGATGGGTTGCCACCATATACTGCTAGGTGTCACTGGTGGATTTTGGGAGCAATTAGAATGATTTAGATGATCGATCATTCTAGCTGTTCGAATCAGAAGAGTTCTGATCCATCGAAAGGAGTTTCGATGATGTCGATGATAGAGATCATGACATATCCCATTACCATACAGAACTGAACCTAACTGGGTCACACAAACAAGGGTTTGAATCTGGTGATCATCAATTGAACTGATCTAGTTCAATTGATCTGAATGAGATTCAATTAGGTTCAAGAAAATCGTGCTAGCACTCGATTGAACCTAACGTTCTTCTTTTACTATCATAAATAGTTGTCCTGACTGAGCCAAAGGAGTTTGTGCTCAATCAGAGGCCTTCACTTGGTCTGACTGGAAGCCTGTTGTCCAGGTCAGAAAAGGGTTGTCTTATTTTGTAAGACAATTACCTGCCATTTTTGGTCACCTGCCATTTCTTCATCCTTTGACTTTGGTCAAAAGTTGACCTTTGACTGGTCAAATGTTGACCATTGACACTTTGACTTCTGTCCACGTGTCATGCACCTATTGGAGAGCTGGTGGGGGCTTGTCCCCCTGCCAGAACTTGGCAAGGAGGAGGGCGCACGCCACCCTTGGCGTGTGCCCAAGCAGGAGGCGCCCAGGAGTCCCTGTTGGATAGGGACTCCATCTCCTTTCTTGATTTCGATTAGACTTCTCCTAAGAACCAAGTTTGACTGATCTTAGGCACCATCTAAGGATGAATCCAGAGGACTCTATTTCCACCAATCAGATTTAGATCTAATTTCACAAAGGGTTGTGATTGGTTGAGAAGAAGAGGAGTTGGATCACGCATAGTCTATAAATAAGACCCTGCGCCTAACTAAAAAAATTAATTGAATTCAATTCTCCATGCCCCAAGGCTGCCACTCTCCTCCTCCTCCATGACAAGACCATCTTCTCCCTCTCCTCTCCATGCTAAAGTAGTTTGGGATCTTAGTTGGTGCAATCCAGATGAGAGAAAGGCGACAGAAAGCTAGAAGGCTGCGCTGCTGCAAAGGACAACTGCTCATCTTCAAAAGTTATTCTGAAGATCCTCCAAATTAAATTTAGATCTAATTTTTGGAGATGTGATAGAGAAGAAGAGGATCTCTAGATCCAATCTAAGTGGATACCAGTAGAGGCTAGGCACTTGCGTGGCTAGATCCAGAACCTTCTGCTGCTTACAAGATCATCAACGGGTAATAGGATTACCCTACATCAAGGTAAATTAAATTTGATTTAATTTATCTAGATTTTATTGATTATTAGAATAATAAAGATTAGATCTGACACATCCCAGATCTGATTTGGATTAAAGAAAAAAATTTTTGAAATATATCTCTTGATCCGATCAAGATCTGAGCGAACCTGATCTGGAAAATCAGATTTTTTCCTTCAGACTCATGATAGAAGAACCCAATCACATAGTTGGCTATACTGAGAGGTTCATTTTCAATTTTGATGGATTGCCACCATATACTGCTAGGTGTCACTGGTGGATTTTGGGATCAATTAGAATTATCTTGATGATCGATGATTCTAATTGGGCAAATTAGAAGAGTTCTAATCCATCAAAAGATATTTTGATGATGTCGATGATAGAGATCATGACATATCCTATTACCATATAAAATTAAATCTAACTGGATTATACAAACAAGGATTTGGATATGGATGTCATTAATTAGACCAACATGGTCCGATTGATTTGGATTAGATCCAATCAAGTTCAAGAAAATCATGATAGCACACGATTGAACTTGACTTTCTCCTCCTATGGACATTCAGGTTGATCTGGGCTCAATTAAATGTGATTTGGCTCATCTAGGAATCCTATATGGATTTGTTCTAGTCTAATTGGATCCTATCCTAGTCAGATCAAGACTTGTCCTAATGAGATCAGGGTTTGTCCTGGTCTTATATAAAGGGCATCAGGACAAGGGTCACTATGACCCAGTCTTTGCAGGAAAGAAGGGAGGGGCATGAGCACCTTGGAGATTATCTTTGGGCATGCACCCATAGGTGATTTGCATGAGAGAGGAGGGCGTAGGCCCCTCCTGGCGTGTGCCCCTAGTGGATAAGCATAGGTGGTTATCCATTTGAATGGAGTTTGAATGGATCAAAAGTATTTGAAACCATTTAAACTTTGGGAGATAATTTCTTTGCACCCACTCCACCTTATCAAATAAGGTGGCTCCATGTTAAAAATTAATTCAGTTGGGGCATGGGAAATAGGATGGAGTCCTATTTTAAGCAAATTGATTACTTAAAGCCCTAGGACTCTAGGGTTTCACCAGGTCTATAAATAGATGTCCTCTCCCTTTTCTCTACGCCCAAGGGTTTGGGCAAATTGGCCATCAAAAGTTGAAGTACTGCTGCTACAATGATCGAGTCAAGGAGATCCCATTCGTGTGACGGACGTCCTGTTGTCGGAGATCGGATCGAAGGTGCACCAGAGAAGTTTCGAATCTAATTTTTTGAGATCAGATCTAGAAAGAGAAGACTTCTAGATCTGACCCAAGTGGATACTAATGGAGGTTGGGCACATGCGTAGCTAACGTCAGAACCTCGGACAGCATCAAGATAATCACTATGAGTGAATTATTCACCCAAAGTAGGTGGTATCTGATACCACATTTTTATTTTTTTATATTTTTATATTTTAGATTTATCTAATTAAATCTAAGAACTCTCAAATTTGATTGAATCTTAGGTCAAAAAGTTTTAAAATCTACTATGCGACCTGAAGAATAGCCTTGCAAATCTCACCGAAGTTTATGACAAGTATAAGTCCGATCTTCTTTAGCTAAAAATTTAGATGACATATCAAGAGAACACTGTTAAGGATGTCGAAGCTAAATCTGCCATTCTCCAAAAGAGATTGAGAGAAGTAGAGGAAGACATTAGAAGAGCTCGAATGTTTCTTAGCGAGTGTTTGGCAGCAAAGAAGGAGCTCGAAGACCAAGTAAATGATCTAAAACATTTCTTGATGATGGCTGGGGCCGGTAATTCGATGTCCGAATAGGACTTCATTTTCTTTCTTTCTGCTTTCGTACTTGGTCTTGGTGATCTTTGTAATAACTTTTACTTAATAAAATGATCTTTCTTTGAATCATTTTTCTTTATCATGTCTTAATTTGATGTTTGCTAAACTCTTAATTATCATCTTCTATCTAGAGTAGACTTTGTTTTGGAACAATAATTTTCGCTCAGCCTTTCATAGATCTGTCCCCCTTGTTTACGAACAAGAAGTTTTCAAACTTGCTTAGGAATAAATGTATCCTCCCATTTAAGAACTGTAGATCTTCATAGCCCTCGTAAGGATCTTCACCCACATAAAGATAAGGTTCTCCTTCTGTTCTTAACATGGTTAACCTCCTATTTAAGAATCGAAGGCCTTTGTATCCCTCATAAAGATCTTTATCCACATTAAGATAAGGTTCTCCTCATGTTCTTAATGTAGTTAACCTCCTGTTTAAGAACTGGAGGCCTTTATATCGCTCGTAAGGATCTTTACCTACGTTAAGATGAGGTTCTCCTCCTGTTCTTATAGTGATTAACCTCCTGTTTAAGAATCGAATGCCTTCATATCCATCATAAGGGTCTTCATCCATATTAAGATGAGGTTCTTCTCCTATTCTTAACATGGTTAACCTCCTATTTAAGAATCGAAAGCCTTCATATCCCTTGTAAGGATCTTTACCTACATTAAGATGAGATTCTCCTCCTATTTTTAGCATGGTTAATCTTCCATTTAAGAATCGAAGGCCTTCATATCCCTTGAAAGGGTCTTCATCCATCTTAAGATGAGGTTCTCCTTTTGTTCTTAACATGGTTAACCTCCTATTTGAGAATCGGAGGCCTTCTACTTCGTTTAATGATGAAGTTCGGCTGAATCATTTCCTACCATAATTCAATTTGTATAAAAGATTGGAATGTTAAAATAGAAAATTTTTATTGAAACAGGCTATTGATAGTACATTCATTGATTTTTTTAATTTCATGATCGGGATTGTGTACCTCATCCTAGCTCCTTTATGCGATAAATCTCTAGTTGAATGATTTTCTCGACTTCATAAGGGTCTTCCCAATTTAGGTTAAGCTTGCCTTGATTCTATGGTTAAGAAACCTCCACTCGGCATAATACTAAGTTTCTAAATTTGAATATCTTACTCTTGACTTTAGAATTGTAGTACCAAGCTACTTTTTGCTTGCAGTCTCCCATCCAAACTTGAGCCTTTTTCCTATCTTTCTTTCAATAAGTCAAGATTTGCCTTAAGATTTTGCGAATTATTTTGCTCATTAAAGCTCTCCACTCATGCCGAAGGAAGTCCAAGTTTAACTAGAATGACTGCTTCGATTCCAAAAGCCAAAGTGAATGAAGTTTCTCTAGTAGGTAGCCTTTGGGTGGTTCTATAAGCCTAGAGGATGTGGTAAAGTTCGTCCACCTATGTTCCTTTCGCTCATTCGAGCCTCGCTTATATTTCTTGTAGCAACGTCTTGTTAGTCACCTTAGCTTCACCATTTACCTGAAAGTGTGTTGCAAATATAAAATGATGGAAAATATTCAAATTATCATAGAGTTTAGCAATCTTTGCCCATGCAAATTAGCATCCATTATCAATAACCAATGTCAAAGGTAGACCAAATCTATATACTATCGACTTCCAAATGAAGTCCTGTATTTTGGCTTCAATGATTTTTGCTAGGGGTTTGGCTTCAACCATCTTAGTGAAATAATTTATTGCTATGAAAAAACTTCCGCTGTCTGGATGCTATGAAACATAGTCCAAATATATCCATCCCCCATTGCATGAATGGCCAAGAGGCACTTAAGGATATCAATAGAGAAGCCAACTATCATTGAATATTGGCATTTCTTTGACATTGGTCACACCTTCTTACATAGTCAACTACATCCTACTACATGGTCGGCCAATAATATCCTTATCGAAGTAACTTGTAAGATAATGATCTACCTTCGAGGTGATTTCTTTATACTTTTTTATGAACCTCCCTGAAGGCATAGTCAGCTTCAGATGGTTAAAAGCATTTGAGAAGTGGTAAGAAATAAGACCTCTTATATAATTTATTTTCATATAAGATATAGCGAGAGGCCTGGTTTTTAAGCTTTCGAGCTTCTTTGGGATCTCTCAAGAGGATGTCATCTTTAAGATATAAGACCAATGGATCAATCTAGCTTGGTTGATGGTCTATTTGCATTATTATCTAAGATTCCTCCAAACTTGGTTATTGGAGAACTTCATAGAAAACTTCTTTTAGCAAATCATTCAGAGCCAAAGTAGTCAATTTGGATAGAAGGTCAACTCTTAAATTTTCTACCCTTTGAATTTATTGAATGTTGAAGCCATTGAAAGCCGAGGTTAAGCACTTCACCCTATCCAAATACTTTCTCATGTTTTCCTCCCGAGCCTTATAGTTGCCATTGACATGTCCTACCATCAATTATGAATCGCTATAGATTTTTAGATGATCTATCCCTAGTTTCTTGGCTATTTTCAATCCTTCTATCAAAGCTTCATACTCTGCTCCATTGTTGGTTGCAGGAAATTTAAAGCATAGACATATTCGGCAATAACCCCTTCTAAATTGATAAGAATTAAGCCTTTGCCTACACCAGAAGCATTGGATGAACCATCAACATATAAGGCTAAAAAATCTTCAGAAAAGTCTACTTCCTCTTTAGAGGAGCTCGACTAGAAATTAGAAGTGCTAGCTTCTTGTTGCTCAGGCTCGGTCGGATCTAGAATAGTGCATTCTACCATAAAATTGGCCAGTATTTGAGTTTCAATAGACAATCGAGGTTGAAACTTTATATTAAATTCTGTGAGCTCAATTATCTATTTTGCAATTCTTCTAGAGGTATCAAGCTGATGAAGGACAGCCTTTATAGGTTGATGTATGAGAATTATTATTGTATACCCTTGGAAGTAGGGTCGGAGCTTCCTAGTTGCAATCAATAAAATTTAAGTTAGCTTTTGTAATTTGGTATACCTTATTTTGGCATCTCTCAGGACTTGATTTATATTGTAAATTAGGTTTTGAACTTTGTTCTCTTCTCTAATTAAGATAGTTCCTATGGCCACCGATGATACCGCAAGATATAGGAATAACTATTCACTAGGTTTAGATTTGGCAAGAAGGAGAGGTGATCTGAGGTAGCTTTTCAATTCTTCAAAGGCCTATTGACATTCTAGAGTCCAACAGAAGTTTTTTGGTTATTTGAGCACTAGGAAGAAAAGCAAACAATGTTTCGCCAACCTTGAAATGAAATGATTTAAAGCTGTAATCTTTTCCATCAAGTACTGAACTTCTTTCATTGTCTTTAGAATGGCCATCTCTTGAATAGCTTGGATCTTCTCCAGATTTTCTTTTATGCCATGCCTTGACACCATGAATCCTAAAAACTTACCAAAAGTCACTCCAAAAGCATATTTTATTGGATTTAGCCTCATCTTGTATTTTCAAAGAGTGTTAAATGTCTCCTCACTTGGAGAACCATGTGGAGTTTCATGCATGTCTTTCAAAACTTTTTCAAAAATGAATGCAGTAGAAGACATAAATTAATCTAATTAACCTATTAATGCATATAATCAAATTACTAAACCCTACATCTAGCATCTATGACATATCAAGATGCATGAATAAATTTAAAAATGAAAATAAAATTAATATTGATCATATCAATATTCTAGATTATATCTAGAAAAATCTAGATCACATCTAGGTCAAGAAGAGATCGAAGCTCTTATCTTTACGCATGTCAAGAATACCACAGCTAAAATCCATGGTTATCTTTATTTCTTGGAGCCACATAGCATATCTGGCCTCTACAGGTTATCCACATGAAGTCACTATGTAGATCAAAGGTGTTAGATGTATGTTCTAGAAGCTAGATTGGCCGACACTTGTAAATACTTTCTAGAAACATTTTTATAATTTTGACTTATACTTAATAAAAAGATCATTTCTTCTATCACATTTATGTATTAAATTATCTATGATACATCCATTAGGTTAATAGGTATGATAACAAATATTCTCAAGAGTTGAGAATTTGAGACATGTGTTGTCATAGTTAACTCATAAACTACTTCTGATCATAGGATCATTATGAGGATGATCTAGAAGATTAGTGTATGATTGCTTTCTTAAAATAAATGAGTCTTGAGTCTATGGTGCGGAGACACCGAAGAAAGAGTATAGATACTTGTTGAGAATAAAGGCATTAAGCATGACCACCTCGAGCAGTCATAAGAGAGTCTGCCTTCTTATTGGTGACTAGCTCGATGTTGCAGTTGTATGTTTTAGTTTTTAACCTAAGGTGCATCGGTAGTTTACCTTGTGGGTGTTACAGCTTGACTATACCATAACTCGATCTTCTAGCCATTTGAAATCCTAAGATATATGTTGGCTATAGCATATTCATTATAGGAATTAGATCACACCAAGATAGGATCTATCAACCTCGGTAGATGAAGAGTAGTCCTATGGTGATCATGAGATCAATGTTAGAATTTGATGCCTCGAATTCGATCCATAGTAGAGAAGAATCAATATCAACAAGCAATCAAGCTGGCTCAGATACAGGGTCGAGCTGACTTGAGCCACAGCCGAGCCGACCCTTTCAGGCAAATCGAAAGCAGGAGTTTGGATGAGATGCAGTTAAGCCTGCTCAACCCCTGATAGAGCCGATTCGATGGAAATGAATAGAATAGGATAGAATTTTCTATTTGAACTTAGATTATGATTAATCCAAAGGGTCTATGGGAGTTACACGTGGACCATAGGATCCAACGGCCATGGAGGATTGCAGTCATGATCTAAAGATTAAAAAATATTTTAGAACTTCATCAAGATCATGTTCGACTCATATTAGAAGAAAGAGTCTTATTAGGACTCCTATGAACCATTGAGAAAAGGGTTCTCATCCTATTTAAAGGGCTGAGGTGCTGTCGAATAGTAGGGTGGTGTGTGTGGCATGAGTGACATGTAGAGAGGCTCAGACAGCCATCGAGAGAAGCTTGGCAGAGCACCGATGACGTACAGCTCGTGAGAGAGAGAAGGAATAGATGCATAACATTCGATAAGGAGGCTATGAGGGCAGAGCATCTTGTAGCTTCCAAGGATCTCCTTAGGATTCTGAGAGAGCTTTTATAAGGATAGCTTCTATTTGAGAGAGATTTATGTACGATGAGTTGAGAGTGGGTGTTCTCCTCTTGTACCTATTTATCTCTTTCATAGTGAAGCTTTGCAAGCCCCATGGAGGTGAGCCCTTGAACTAATCTATGTACTTGATTGCTTTTCTTATTTTATTTTTTTCTTTCTTTCTATCGTAATTCGTTGGTACTAGAATATTAACAAGTGATATTAGAGTAGCTAATATCTCAATAGATTGGTATCAGAGCCAGACAGTACTAGAGCATAGATTGTAGTAATGGATAGATATTGAAGAATATGGAGAAGATATGCACAATCAAGATGGAGATCAATAGGTTCGATGGAAAGAACATTTTTTTCTTATGACAAGCAAGGATAAAGGATGTCCTCATCCAACAAGGATTGATCAATGCTCTCTTGTATGACGAGATGCTAGCTACCATGAAGATGAAGGATTGGAAGTAAATCCAGATGTAGGCAATGAGCATGATTCGCTTGTACCTAGTGGATGATTTGG
The DNA here is from genome assembly GCA_006176705.1 of Cocos nucifera. NCBI lineage: Eukaryota > Viridiplantae > Streptophyta > Magnoliopsida > Arecales > Arecaceae > Cocos > Cocos nucifera. Next base: position 93,001 of record QRFJ01002408.1, read on the forward strand.
TGATCCATGTACTTGGCAAGATTTTTTCAATGGTGTTGTGGTTGAAGCACGAGGAGCTATACATGGCGAAGTCACTCACCAACATGCTATTTCTTTGGAGGCAGTTCTACCAACTGTAGAAGGATGAAGGCCAGAGCATGCAAGAGCATCTATCCAACTTTCAGAAGATCCTCACCAACCTTCTCAGCATTGGTGAAAAAGTAGAGGAGAAGATCAGGATGTTGGTCTTACTAGCATTGCTTCTTCCTTCATTTGAGTCCTTGGTGACTGCTCTTCTAGTGGAAAAGACCAATATCAAGATGGACAAGGTCACTGCAGCGATACTCTTGGATGAGATTTTTAGGAGGAGGAACCCAGCTTTGAGCTTTGATGGCAGCAGCTCAGCATTGGTGATTTCTAAAGGAGCAGGAGGTAGTAGACGGTGGCAGAGGATCGTGAGAAGGATGATCCAGGTCCAAGATGAGAGATCCTAGTAAGATCAGATGCTACAGGTGCGATGAGTTGGGGCATCGAGTCAAAGATTGCTCACAACTCAAGGATCGGATGAGGACTACTATAGTGACGGTCAATAGCGAGTCAGAGGATGATGTTTTGGAGACATCTGATAGGTATCTACTATTTTTCAATAGTAAATTTTAGATTCTGCATGCACTTATGATGTTTGTTATAGAGAGTAGTTTGACTTCCTAGAGAGTAGTGAGAGCACTGTTTATCTATCGAATGGATCGAGCTATACGATCAGAAGCATCAAAATGGTTAGTTGGAGGACACATGATGATGCAGTTAGGAGATTGAGGGAGGTCCGATACATACCTAATTTTAGATGGAATCTTATCTCACTGAGCAAATTGGATTCAAACGACTATAGATGGATGGTTGATGGAATTCTGAAGGTCATGCATGATGATAGGATGTTATTGGAGGAGAAGAAGAGGATGAGAGGACATTATTATCTAGTAGAAAGTTTAGTACGAGATGGAGCTTCAGAAGCCAGAGGAATCCCAATAAAAGGTGGAGCTCCAGATGAAGATGGATCGAGCACGAGATGGGAGACTCGAGAGGATGAGAGACGATATTACAGAGTGAAGTTCCTATTATCATAGGAGGCTATCCTAAGTAGGTCTTAGGTCAGGAGGATCATAGTTATTGACGGAGATGGGATTGAGCGGCTTGTCTCAACTCTCATGTTTGCCCATCCATGAGATAGTAGGAATGCCCCAGGTGATGGAGGCGAAATGGATCACAAGTTGTCAAAGTTAGGTGGAGGCCAAATGTCAAGTCGAGGTGCAGATTATTAGAATTTAACATCTCAAATTCGAACCATAGTAGAGGAGAATCAGTATCAGCAAGCAGTCAAGCTTGCTCAAATATGGGGTCAAGCTGGCTTGAACCACAGTCGAGTCGGTCCTCTCAGATAGACAGAAAGCAGGAGTTTGGGCGAGATGCAGTCGAGCCAGCTCGACCCTTGACAGAGCCGGTACAACAAAAATGAACAGAATAGGATGCAATTTTTTATTTAAACTCAGATTGTGATTAATCCAAAGGATCTACGAGAGTTGCATGTAGACCATAGGATCCAACAATCATGAAAGATTACAGTCATGATCTGAAGGTTAAAAAATATTTCAAGACTCCATCAAGATCATGTTCAACTCATATTAGGAGAAAGAGCCATATTAAGACTCTTGTGAACTACTGAGAAGAGAATTCTCATTCTATTTAAAGGGCTAAGATGCTGTGGAGTAGTAGGATGGTGTGTGTGGCATCAAAGGCATGTAGAGAGGCTCAAACAATCATCGAGAGAAGCTTGGCAGAGCATCAAGTACGTGCAGCCCATGAGAGAGAGAAGCAACAGGTGCATAGCATCCAACAAGGAGTCTATGAGGGTAGAGTATCTTGTAGCTTCTGAGGATCTGCTTAGAATTCTGAGAGAACTTTTATGAGGGTAGCTTCTAGTTAAGAGAGATTTATGTATGGTATGTTGAGAGTGGATATTCTCCTCTTGTATCTATTTTTCTCTTTCATAGTAGAGCTTTGCATGCCCCATGGAGACGAGCCCTTAGGCTAATCCATGTACTTAATTAATTTTTTTTTATTTTATTTTCTTCTTTCTTTTTATTGTAATTTACTAGCACTAGATTCTTAACAAGTGGTATCAGAGTAGCTGATATCCCAACAATCAAGTCCTAAAGACCATGATCCTGGCACTGTAAAATAATAGAAAGAAGTTTCTATTAGAATTTTATATCAGACTCGAATCAAATGATTCATTTATATAATAGGTGTTGGGTCTAATGAGTTCATCTTAACCTAGATCCTATCGGGGCTCATGATAGAAGAACCTAATCACACAGTTGGCTGCACCAAGAGATTTATATTTAGTTTTGATGGGATGCCATCACATACTGCTAGGTATCACTGGTGGGTTTTGGGATCAATTAGAATTATCTTGATGATTGACAATTCTAATTAGGTGAATCAGAAAGAGTTCTAATCCATCGAAAGATATTTCGATGATGGAGATCACAACATGTTTCATTACCATATAAAATTAAACCTAACTGGATCACACAAATAAGGATTTTGGTTTGGATGTCATTAATTAAACTAACATGATCTGATTGATTTGGATTAGATCCAATTAGGTTCAGAAAAATCGTGCTAGCACATGATTGGACCTAACTTTCTTCTTCTAAGGACTTCTTGGATAGTCTGGATTCAGTCAAATTTGATTTGGCTCATCCAAGAAAATTGTATGGGTTTGTCTTGGTCTGAGTTGACCTTATCCTAGTCAGATCAAGACTTGTCCTGATCAGATCAAGGCTTGTCCTGATCTCATACGAGGGGCATCAGGAAAAAGGGCCGTTTCACCCAGTCTTTGCAAGAAAGAAAGGAGGAGGCATGCCCCCTTGGATTTCTCTTGGGGCACATGCCTCAGATGAGTTTCATGAAGAATGAGGGCACATGCCCCTCCTTGGTGTGTGCCCCTTGTGGATAAACATGGGAGGTTATCCATTCAAATGGTTTTGAATGGGTCAAAGAGTTTGAAAAGTTCAAACTCCCTGGAGAGGAATTTATCTGCACCAACTCCACATTATCCAGATAATGTGGTGCCATATTTTCTCTCATTTTATGTGATAAAATGAGAGAAAATATTCAAATGTTGGCATGGAGGTCTTGAAGGAGTCCTTCTGCTTCTTAGCTTTGAACTGTTCAAAGCCTAGAAGCCCTAGGACTCTAGGGTTCTAGTTTGTCTTTAAAAAGATGACGAGGCCAAAGGATTTGGCCATTAGTTCCACCCATGCCCAGGCTCTATCTTCGATTCTCCTCCATGCCTCCTCTCCCTCCTCTTCTCCCTCTTCTCCCTCTTCTCCATTCCCAAGGGTTGGGCAGATTAGCCATCCGAGCATCTGAGTGCTGCTGCTGCTAGACCACATCAAAGAGATCTTGATCGTCTGACGATCGATCTACTGCCGAAGATTGGATCGAAGGCATGCCTAGGATTTTTGAATTTGGATCTTCAAAGATCAGATCCAAAAGGAGAAGACTTTCAAATCTGATCTGAGTGGATGCTAGTAGAGGTCGGGCACGTGCATGGCTACAAGTCAGAACCTCGAGCCGCTTCAAGATCATCGCTGTAGGTGAACTGTTCACCCAAATCAGGTGGTATTCGATACCATAATTTTATTTTTATATTTTAGATCTATCTAATTAGAATCTAAGAACTCTCAGATCTAATTTAAGCAATATTAATTTTTTTTTAAAATTTTGCTGCATGATCTGATTCGATCAAGCTGATCCTGCAGTTATAGTTTTTTCTTCAATTAGTATCAAAGCCAGGTTCTAGCTCTAGATTTTGATTAGATTAGATCTAATTTTTATTTGATGTGATCATTTAATTTTCTAATTTTATATAATATATAATCAAATTTGATGTATAAGATATATTTTTAATTTTTGATACATGAGATGTATGTAAAGCATGTGTAGAATAGATCTATTATTATATATGTGATATATGTGCTAGATCTAGTTTTATAGTAGTAGTTTAATTTTCTAATTGGGACAATCCTCTTGGCCTTCTAGCCATAAGAGTAAGAAGGGTTTAAAGGCCCTTACTATCCATTCGATGGGGTGCTCTTATGACATGTAGGGGTGCTACATGTCTGTCCTCCATCAAAAAAATGAAAATTTACTTTTCTGCTAAATCCTAGATTCAAAAATCTTAGGATCTAGTCACATGCTAAAGCATGTTTACACTTAATTAAAAATTAAGTTAGGAAATTAATTAGATCTAAAAAATTGAGAATTTTCATATCTAAGACACCTTCATAAAACATGGGTTCAGGGTATGGGTAACTTGATTAGGTCTAGTTTGAGCGGTTGATCAAACCAAATCAAGAGTTGGATAGGTGGGATCTAGAGTGCTTAAAATTGACCAGCCCAATAGTTATAGGTTTGGTCAAGATTGATGCACAGCCACATATGATCAACCACTTCATGATCTAATCTAGCTTTATGGTTTGAGCCTAAATAATAGGCTGACCCGATCAGTTCTGGTCTGACAAATTGGTCTAAGGTAGGTTCGATAAATACAACCAGTAGTTTTTAATTGGGAGCTACTCGACCTGGATGCATCCATGGTGAGTTAATGGCATATCCCATGCCTCCGACCGATCTCACTTACCTAGCCGATTAGGTCGACCCAGTTCTATATTGAGGTTGCTAACGATTCAAACTAACCTATGCCACTCGGTTAGCCATAACCGTTATAACTAATTAAGGATTAAAGAGACCTCAATTAAAATCTTTTTAAAAAAATATTAAGTTAATTGGTCTTCCACCATTATAGTTGTGTGGATTCTTTCCGGGGTTGATTATTCTCGGCTGAATATAGTGGTTCAGTTGCACTGGAAAGATACAATCGTAGCTATTAGGCATAGGATACTATAGATTGCAGGATGGGTTGGACTCAATATTCTAGATATGATGAAGGTTCGAATCACGAATCCAGTTCATGCAAATGGTGGGTCTAACTTAACTAAAGAGTGGAGCAATATTCTGGGTATGGTGAGTTTCATGAATTAGAGATTGAGTTGGTTGCAACATGTTTAAAGAAATATTAACAAGAATTATCCACTCATCAACTGACTCATCATCAATAATTATTAGGTGAGGTGGTGAGCCAATCGATGGGACCGCACCACCTACTAAAAGTTTATGATTGTGGAGACTTTCGCATCTCTACCAAGAGAGTGTAGCGATCTGAAAAAATAGTAGAAGCCTAAAATTTGTTTAAAAATGAAACTTCTAAATAAATCAATTAAGTTAATTACAAGTTTAACTAGAAACTTTAACTTTCTACAAGAAAATGTCTACGTCCAACCCCCTAGTCAGAATTCTAGAGACCTACCGATTGACTGAACCAAATTTTAAGGATTGGCTTCAAAACTTGAAAATCATTTTGAGTTTTGAGTAGCTGACTTATGTTCTGGACTAGAAACTTTTCCCTTTTCTAGTCCATTTGACCATTGATCAAAGAGCATCTAATAAGAAGTGGTTGGATGATGACAACAAGAACAGATGCTATGTGTCGGCCTTGATGTCTGACGAGTTACAGCTTCAACATAAGGACATAAAGACTGCTAGCCAAATGTTAGCCCACCTACAAGAGTTGTATGGTGAGTGGAGTCATGCAACACGCTATGAGATATTGAAGAGGCTCTTCAAGATGCAGATGCATGATGGACAGTCAGTCCATGATCATTACTTATCGATGATCAAGAACTTAAAAAACCTTGAGAAGCTCAAGATGTCGATGGACAAAGACATACATATTGATCTAATCCAGCAGTCCTTGACTGATTCATATGGGTAGTTCATTATGAACTTCCATATGAATAAGATTCAGTGCACTCTAGTCGAGTTGTTGAACTTGTTGGTTACTACTAAAGGGACCTTGAAGAGTTCAAGAGGCTCGATTCCTGCTATGGAGTGGATTTTTTCCAAGAGAAAGTCTTCTAAAAAGAAGAAGAAGTCTATAAAGAAGCAGAAAATGGATGGAAAGAAGAAGAACAAGAAGGGAGATCTGAAGAAGAAGGCCATAGAGAAGAAAAAATGTTTCCACTATAACTCCGATGGCCATTGGAAATGAAACTATCTTTTTTACCTGGCCAACCTGAAGAACAAGTGGGAAGGTGGATCTTCTGGAGGTATGCTCATCATTAAGACAAACATAATGGTTTCTTCTGTATCTAGTTGGGTGCTTGACTCTAGATCTAGTGCTCATTTGTGCACTTCTTTGCAGGATCTTGAGAATAGCAGGAGGCTGAGGGATGGAGAGATGATCCTATGCATCAGAGATAGAGTAAGAGTTGCTGCTATGGTCATGGAAACCTATCCTCTGTGATTACCATCGAAAAGCATCATAGTTCTTATGAACTATTTTTATGTACCTGCTATGAGTAGGAATCTAATTTCTATCTCTTGTCTGGCATAGAAAGACTATGTAATTAGTTTCTTTAAAGACCACTATACTATTTTTTATGAAAGAAAAAAAATTACAAGTTGTTTCTTAATAAATGGTCTCTACCAATTACATGTGGATGTATCTGTTAATAATGTCGAGCATAGTGTGAATGCCGTAGGATCAAAATGATCTAAAGATAGTTTAAATAAAAAGTACTTATGGCACCTTAGGTTAGGTCATATAGCTGAAGACAGGATTAACAAATTGAAAAAATTCAGACTAATGGGTCTATTGACTTTTGAGTCATATTCGATTTGTGAGTCATGCCTTCAAGGTAAAATGACCAAGCTTCCCTTTATAGGATATCAAGAAAAGACCATAAAGCTACTTGCATTGGTACATACAGATGTTTGCAGCCCATTCAATGTGTCAATCAGAGATGATTTTGTCTACTCCATTACCTTTATTGATAATTTTTCTTGGTATGGATATGTGTACTTCATGCGACACAAGTCTGAAGCCTTTGAAAAGTTCAAGAAATTTAGACATGAAGTAGAAAGATAAACCAAAAAATTTATTAAGGTTCTTCGATCATATCGAGGAGGCAAATACCTTAGTCGAAAATTTTTGGACTATCTTAAAGAGAATGTCATAGTCTCACAGTGGACTCCTAGAATATCTCAACTTAATGAAATTTCAGAATAAAAAAATTGGATCCTATTAGATATGATTCGATCTATGATGAACTTCATAGATCTTCTTGAATTTCTTTGGGGACGTAGTCTGCTTATAGCTATTTACCTACTGAATAGGATTTCTTCTAAAACCATTTCTACCGTATCTATGAGATATGGCATGGTAAGAAGCCAAGTCAGAGTCATCTCAGGATTTGGGGTTGTTCGCTCCATGTCAAGAGACAGCAGGCAGATAAGTTAGAACCTAGATCCCTTAGAACTTGATTCATTGGATATCCTAAAGAGTTGTTAGAATATTATTTCTATATTTCAGAAGACCATAATATGATTGTAAGTTGACATGTCATATTTCTTGAGAAACAGTTTGTTCAAGATGGTGGCATCGAAAGATAGATCAGGCTTGAGGAAAAAGTATCTGTAGAGCAACGAGCCAAGGAACTTGATTAGTTTGAGCTGATCCACACACTACCTCCTCCACCTCGTAGGTCAAATAGGATTTTCTATCCTCTTGAGAGGTATTTAAGTATTATTTCAGAAAATGTAGAAGAAATTTTCTCACAAAAAATAGGGTTTATGGAGATGATCCCAAAACCTATAATGAGATGATATCGAATATCAACTCTAAGAAATGACGAGAGGCAATGAAGTTAGAAATTGACTTGATACGCTCAAACCAAGTCTAGAACTTGGTAAATCTTCTTGAAGGTACTGTACCTATTGAGTGTAAATGGATCTACAGAAAATCGAGCAGGATTTTTAGCATATATTTTCAAAATATTTTTGAAATTAAAGCAGTAAAAACTAAAATTAATCAAATATTAATCTATTGCATGCATTCATCTAATCAATTTAAACACTACTCAGGATTTAGACATTATAATATGTAATTTAAAATTTAAATATGATCGATCAGCAAATCAAATCTTCTGATCGATACGAGTTCAAAACTTGATACCTACGTGCGGGTAGCTAATCACCATAATCTAAATTCACAGGATAATGCTCTAGTGTTGCACTGCATCCGCACACATGTTCGGCCTCTATGGTTGGTCCACATGGAGCTGCTAGTCCTGATCGGCCCCACTAGAGTGCTAGCTCCTCATCGGGGCCTTCAATGGCTGATCATGATCGATCCAATCGATCATCTTCTTTCTAATCTTCTAGATACTCTATAAAATCAAAACATGTGCTTTAGAGGATGATGAAGTGGTGTTTCAAATTTGATGGTGATCCGATGCTCATAGCACTCGATCTTTCCACCTGAACCCAGATTCCCAAGTCTTGGGTTTCACTCTGCCCAAAAATCCTGATGCACTGAAAACCCTCTCACACCCTCTCTGTGTGGAGTTTTTCCATGAAATAAGTTTTTATAGAAATATAACTTTTGAATCTATAAACCTTATTTAGATCATATCTAAAAATTAGATGTCTTTAGATACAAAAATCAGAAGAGAATAGAGGCTTGAAGGAAAAATAAAGTGCTATAGGATTCTACTCACCTTCACTCCAATATTTTTTTTGCCCAAAACCAATTCCCAATCATGTTCAAACTTTTACCATAGAAAGGTAACAACTCAGGCTTCACACATAAAAATTCTCATAATTTATTGCATGAAAAATAAGTAAAAATTTCATGTGGAGTGGATAGGTTAAGATTGGTTGAACTAGTTTCAACCAACTTCTAGTATTTGAATTCAAATGGGGTCTTATCCTTTTCCTATGCCTCATCCAAGAGGGTGATGAGCAGAAGGACTCTCCTTCTACTCGCCCTCTATCAGAAGTCACCAAAAAAATATGCAACAAAAGGTTTAGGGGCATGGAGATAAGGAAGAGATTAGGTTTTTCAAATTTCAAACCAACCAAGTTGAATTCAAAATTCAACTTAGTTTGAACTGGTCCAACCCTTTGACCTGGTCAAAGGCAGAAGAGAAGAAGGGTGAAAATTCATTTCTACATGAGAAATCTCTTGCAAAAATCAAAGGAGGGCATGGGTCAAGGTGGAAAAGTCAAATATGGTGGGTGCTAGGAAGAATTTAAATTCAAATCTCATTTGTCTTGGTCCTAATTGGTTTCAACCAAACCAAATAATTTAAATCAATTGGACCTGGTTTAATCCAACCAAATTAGGCTTAATTCAAATAAATAAATTATAAATTAATTAGGTTCAGGTCCTGATCAAATTAGGATCGAATCTCCCTTATTGATTAGGTCATCTCACAACCTGGTCAGGTCAAATCCAGTCGAATCAAATTCAATTGGACTTGATCAAATCCTCATCGCTCAATCAAATTAAGCTAATTAGCAATTAAATTTCTAATTAATCTTTCAAAAATATTAGAGTCCAGTATCTTAAATGAATGGATCTCAAGACCATAGAGTCTCAGACTAGTGGATCTCTTGATTAGAGAGTCTCAGATAAGTAGGACTCAGAGTCTCAGTCCATTAGGACTCTTGGTCATAGAGTTCCAATCCAGTAGGACTCTCGACCACTGTTTCCCAGCTATGCAACCCAAGAGGGCGGTGAATTAGGTTTTTAAAATTTTTAAGTTAAATTAAAGATATCAAGATTGAATGATGATATGCAAGATGTGTGTGTAAAGCTATTTAGGTTAGAGAAAAATATAAAAAATTAGAGAGTAAAAATTTTACAAACTAAGAAAAGAAAGATAGCAAGCATACCATAAATAAGCAAGATTTATAGTGGTTCGGTGCTTCCCTTGCACCTACATCCACTCCTCAAGCTCCTACATGGGAATTAAAATCCACTAACCATATTTAAACTGAATACACCATTGGAAACCTCCAACCCTAGCTATCCCAATCTAGAAGACTTATTTTTTGGATACAAGCCAATCCAATACAATCCTATTCAAGGTTAAGATCAACCTTCCCAAGTTTTGGAACTCCCCAAAACTTAAATCAAAATAGTAAAGCAGAGTAAAAGATTTAATGACAATCAAATACAAGTTTAGCTCCCTTTGTAAGCAAATAAAATCCTAAGAATCTTTTTTACAATAGTGGAGGAAGCTTTTCTAATTTTTCTCAAGGATGTTGGAGATTTGAAAAAGCTCTTGAGAGGTAGGTGAACTTGAAATGAAGGCTTCTTTGCTTGAAGATGACTTTTGCTTAGGGTTGAAATTGAATCACACCAATCTCTTGTGTTTTTCCCTATTTAAAGATTTTTAAATCATTAATAGGTGGACAAGAGAAACTTGGGCAAGATTTGTAGCCATTGGAGATATTAAAGAAACTATTAAAACCTGCCAAAATAAGAAAAAAGTAGCCATTGCAGAAAATATTTCATTGCAGGGGTCGACTCATGGGTCGACTCATGGCACAGGGGTCGACCTCGAGGTCGATCTTTAAGATAAAATTCAGAAAAATAGCCATTCTATATTTTTAACCTTTGGAATAGCAGATGTCGACCCTTGGAATAGAGATCGCATGCCAAACAACCTTTTTCAGTAGGGGACAACCTAGGGGTCGATTCTTTCACTTCAAACTTGATTTTCTCCCAAAATAAACATCCAAAAATCATGAGACTGCCTCCAAAGGATTAGAAATCTTCTATACTTGCACTTGAGGCTCTCAAATCAAAACTTGATAAAATTATGATTTTGCTCTTAAAATATAAAAAGTCTTTTTCCAAGCCAAATTTATTAGTAATCCCCTCAAATGCTTTATAATCATCAAAATTAGTTTTTGGAGCAATAATCTCCTCCTTTTTGATGATGATAAAACATTTGAGTAAAAGCAAAAATAAAGCATATAGAAGCATTGATTGAGGGTTTCAAAAAGATTGAAGGAACATGCTACATCACATACTAGGATATTATATTTAATTATTTGACTAATATGGCATCAAGAGTAGTTTGATGATTACTTATAGTCAGGCATTTAAATGAATTATAAAAGTGTTTGACTTACTTATTTCTTTTGTCAATTTTACTTCTATTTTATTTTTTTATCAATTTTACTTTAATTTTGCTTATAGCCTAATTTTATTTACTCTACTCTCCCTTTTTGACATCATCAAATAAGATCTTAAAGAATTTTAAAATTCAAAAATAAAAAAGCCTCCCTCTTAAGTTATTCCATATGTTTTTCTATTAGAGCAAGAGTTTATAACAAAACTTTTAATTTACAACATAATGATCATAATTAAATTTAGTCAATTCACAAAGGTTTCATTTCACATCATTCAAATAACATCATCATATATTTACATCCAAATGATTATCATAACATCAAGTCATCAAAATATATAAGTTCTAAACATACAAAATATAAAGGTATCAAAAGCATTAATGAGAATTAGGCCATCAAAACATACAAAATTCATGGATACAATTATCCATGACCCAAACAGCCAATAGTACCAATGCCATAAGTTTGATTTAAAAAAATATATAACCAACTATGACTTGATCAACAACTCATAAAAATAACTAAGAGATACTAGATCATAACCTAATACAAAGATGACTAAACTAAATCTAGAGGAGATCACGGCTGGAAGCATCTGAATTAGATGAGGAATCAGAGATGTGATGGGGTGTGTCAAATGATGGATGTATCAAATTCAGAAAATTGAATCAAATCAAATGAATCATCTCTCCTTTAAAAGCTTATCTTTTGAAATTTCTTTCTTTACAGAAATTAGCTTAAATTCAAATATTAAAGACTCTCCCCCTTTTTAAATGAATATGATTCTTTGAATAGATTTTCAAGTATGTACTTTTAAGCTTTAAGAGGATTAGAGCTTTTCAAAGATTTGAATAGTGGAATCAAGCACAACATTTAATTCATTATTCATTCTTTTTTTTTCTTAAAAAAGTTTCAGTCAATTAAGCTCGAAAAAGATATATATCAAAATGTATCGAGCAAAACAAAGATAGTATTAGAGTAAAAATGATTTTACAAAGATTTCTAAAGGCATATTAAAAATTATGTATTATATTCATATTTTTAAATGAGTTTCAAAATTAGAAGTATGTATCAAAATTAATTTATTTGGAGTGAGAATATATTTTAAATTAGCTTTAACTTTAATTAGTTATCAAAAATGATTTGGTAATCAAATCAATTGAATTTAAACTGAATAATCACATAAAGGCTTAAGTTAAAAGGATCATAAAACTATCAAAGTTTATTGTCCTTAACTCAAATTAATTAGAATGTTCAGTCAAGGTTAACTAGATAATATTTAACAAACAAACATCTTTTTCTTATTTTTTAAGAGTAAATACCAAAAAATTCATCACATAATATTTTCTCTCCCTCTTTTTCATAATTTTTGTTGGATAAATTTACCTTTCAACTTTTCTTCCCCATTTTGAAAGAACACAACAAATTTAGAATGAATATCCTTTTTTTTATTTCTATTTATGAACATGTAATAAAGACACATCTCTTCCTTTTTGAATAATATAAATGCTTTAAACAAAATTATTTTGAAGTTCAAAGATTCAAGAGAGATGGAACATTTTAATGAATAAAGATTTTAAATAGATCATTCAAAGCAAATTATAAGATATATTCAATTTTTTAGGTATCATCTCTTCTTTTCTTTTATTATATATATATTAAGATCAATAAAATATAAAACAAATGGTAAGCTGTTTGATATCAATTGATTAAAAACTAAAGTCCTCTTTTAAGATCAAAAATAATTTCTTAATACTAATTAATTTTTAAAAAGAATAAATGATATGATCAAAATATGTAAAATACAAATAGTTGCTTAAAATGAATCAAATGATCAAAATCATTAGAATGCTCAAATAAATTCATGAGATAAATAAAGTATAATTATTTATCCATGATTTTTCTTATTAAGTTCAAAAATATTTTTTCTTCTTATAGTCAAGAAAAAGATAAGAAGGATGGATAATTCTTAACTTAATGCAATGAAATTAAGTCCCAAGGATTGATCCAAAAATATTAGTAGAGGATAAGTTGGGATCAAAAGAAGGATATTTAAGCAAAAAGATCTAGAATTCCCAATTCTCTTCTAATCTCACAAAATTTATCTTTACTTAAGGTCTTAGTAAAAATATTAGCCAATCGATTTTTAGTACAAACATAATCAAGAATTATGTCATTATTTTGAACATGCTCTTTTATGAAATGATGTCTTATGTCATTGTGTTGGACCTAGAGTGTTGGATTGAATTCTTAGTTAGATTTATGGCACTAGTATTATCACATCTTATGAAAATTTTGTTTAGTTTGATGCTAAAATCCTCAAGTTATTGCTTAATCCACAAGATTTGTGCACAGCAACTTTCGACTGCAATGTATTCGGCCTCGACCATAGACAATGCTATCGAATTTTACTTTTTGCTAAACCAAGAGATTAATTTAACTCCTAAAAATTCGTAAGTTTCACTAGTGCTTTTCTCTATCTAATTTACATCTAGCAAAATCTGCATCTGAATATCCAATTAAATTTATTGATGAATTCTTAGAGTACCATAAACCTATGGATTGAGTTTCTTTTAGGTATTTAAGTATTCTTTTTATAGCATTTAAATATGATTCGTTTGGATTAGATTAAAATTGTGCACATAAATAAACACTAAATATGATATCTGATCTACTAGCAGTTAAATACAATAAAGAATCAATTATGCCTCTATAAAATTTTTGATCAATACTTTTACCTCCCTTATCTATATCAAGCTTACATGATGGACTCATCGGGGTACCAATTGAAAGGAATATGCCCTCAAGCCAATTAATTTTTGGGCTATTTTTTATCTTCCAAACTCATGTAATGATATTTTTTAATAAATAAATAAAGGTATTTATTTCATCATATGCAGTGTCTTATTATTTATTTAAGATTATGATGAACTCTATAAATTAGGGCTATGGTTTTAGGATTATGATGAGATCATACCAGTGAGACCTAAAATTTTAAAACTCTAATTTAAATATTTCTAGTCGATGGGACATTGAGTTAGGGATCCATGTTTTTTGGTAAGACTAGCACATTCTTTGTATGCTCGATTGAAAGGAAGATTGATCTCACAATAACTTGTGTATGATACTAATACAAGAATGTGGGTGCTCATTTGAGAATGAGTTCACTGAATTGATCCAAATCTAGAATATCTAATGGAGTCTTATCTACATGTCAATAGATGGTTCTCATAGTAAAATTTATGCATGTAATCCTTTGACCTAAAACTACCATAGAATCTTATATATATAAATTCATATTTTGGTTCATACTCATTCATGACTCAGTTATGTACAAGATGATCTAGATATGGTAGATTATATATATGAAGGTTGTGAGTAGGTTAACATGGAATCGATCTCTCCTGGTAAGAGGAAATAGCATCCTATCCGCTTCAAACAAATGATGATTTAGGAAGAATTTGATCAAAGCATGATGAAAATTAGAAATGATTTTTAATATTTCATTAAATGAATTATCATCATAAGATTAAAAGAAAAATAAATATAATATTGGGATTGACATATTTTCATACTCAAAGTTATATTCTGGATGCAGGAAGATCGAAGGATCTAGTTGCATGATAATTTCTACTGAAGGATATTTTTGGTATTTTTATTAAAATTTTATATCTTTCAAAAAATCATGATACATTGCTAAACGTCAATCATGTCTTGTGAGTTTGATCAAATTAAAATTTTAATTTGATCATTAAATTAGAAAGTGTTCTAAATTAAGTGAAATTGGGTTGGCTAGTTTTGACATAAATTGGCTTGGTTGAGTTCTAACTAGATTAGGTCAAATCACACCCAGACTCACTGCTGGTTAGATGTGGAATCTAATGGGTCACACACAAAGAGAGTTGATTAAGGGTCTAATTAGATTAGACCATGTTTGCAAGATGAACATGCTAGCACATGTAGCAAACCCTAGCACCTGGATTCGAATTAGATTCGATTCAGCTTTCGATTTGGGATAATTAAGGTCCGATTTGAGCTAAATAGGATTTGGTCATGAATTGGATTAACCTAGACTGATTGGGCTTCAGTTGGGGCACTACATACCAGAATCCTATATGTCAAAGGGTCTCTCTCTTGTGCGAGGAAAGTCTTTCATGCGCAAAGCATTTTTTGGTGCATAGAATTAGTTGGCGCCTACCTTCTTTGACTTTTCCCATTTGTTATGTCGCGTAAAAATTTTGAATATGCATGGATATCTAATATGTGGAAATAAAGAGTCCTACAAGGTATAAACTCCATTTTCTTTTTAATTTTTGTCGCCCAGAATTCTTGCTCGCCCAAGACTCCTTGCCACTCAGGACTCCATGCCGTCCACTCCTTCTTGATGCCTCTTGGACCAAGTCAAAGTCCCTTGGGATTTTGACTACTCAACGATCATCTCCATGCCTTCTTGCTGAATGGGCGTCCCTTTTTAGAGCCATTGGATGGCTCTTTTATATGATCTAATGGATGAAAAGGGTGGTGCCAATGATAAAATATTGCAACTCTTCGTAAATAATTTACGTAGAATTAGTCCAAGAGTCCTTCTGCTTTAAGGCACCTCTTGGACTAAGTCTACATCTTGTTATTTTTTGATGAGGTATGAGATTGGCTGAAGGGGCATGAGATTTTTGTTTTTTAAGGGTGCGAGAATTTGTCTTGGCACCCTTACGTATAATATAAATAAGGATGCATACCTTGAGTCTGGTAGATATGAAAATTATCTTTCTTTCTTACAAGAGTTTCTTTTTGTCCAATTTTTTTTCTTTCCTTCTTTTCTCTAGACCTTGTCCTTATAAAGATAAGAAGTCATCTTAAGATTAAGAGATTAGGAAGAAAAATTAAGAAGATAAAGGAAAAGAAAGATAGATAAGGAGAGGCAGGAAGGTGACATAAAGGCTAAAGAAGGTCTTGCTCTTTTAATTAAAGTTCTTATAATTAAAACTCTAATTACATAAATCAGAGGTACTGGTGTCTTGATCAAGTCTCTATGTGGATCAACGTTGGAGGGTGAACACGTGGGCACCTGATGGAACCCCTAACGGAGTTCTACCGACGATCAGGGTCAATTTAGGGTTTAGCGATAAGAGGTATGTTCTAATACTTTCTTTAATATTACAAATGTATGCTATATGATTTAATTGCTAATAAGATGGTCCTAGGTTCATGTTTCGTTTATATGATTTCATGTTTTTGCTTTGAAATCCATGCTTCCATCCTGTACACCATTCCTATCAGTGGTATCAGAGCAAGCCTTATTAGGTTAAATTATATAATGCTTTGCTTATAATATTATTGCACAAAAGAAAAGTATGATATATATATATATATATATATATATATATATATATATATATATATATATATATATATATATATTTATGTTTATTTGCATGTTATTTATATGATGAGATCATATTCTTTTATTTATCATAATGAGATTATGATGTATACATTTTTCTACAAAGGTTGCCCTGATATAGTGGAAAGTATTCACTATATAATGATGGTTGTCCTAGAATAATTATACATGTTAATAGATATATATATATATTTTATTATAATTGATGCTATTAGACATTTAGTTTGATTTAAATCAGAATGTGCATTGAGACCTTTTAAATCCCTCTTTAAAAATTATATTAAGTTATAGTATAATTAATCTATAGTTGTATCAGTCAGGATGTCTAATTGATCAATCGGTGTCTAGGATAAATGATTCATGATTGGTAAAGAGAATGTAATTTTTTAATTGATTCTTGTCTGACCTGGTCAATTTATTGGTATGTAAGAAAAGCAATAGGGGGACTCCCACTTCTCTCCCACTTACCTGACCGATTTGATTAATTTAGTTCTAGATTGAAATGCTTAATATTATATTCACTACATTAAGGCCTTCCTTCATACTAGGTTCTTATTATGTCTAGAACCATATTAGTTTTATTGTGTAACCATAAGACCTATCATGGGGAATGATGTAATAGTAATCTAGTGCATTGAGATACTTACAGCATTTTGAATATACTGCTTTATTGTGTAACCACAAAAGTAGTCATATTTCATTTTGACTGTATAAAAATAAAGGGTTCTATTTAAAATAAACATTAAAGTTTGTTGTGCTAACATAAGGCTATTAATATTTTAGAGGCAAAAGTTTTTTGAGAGTTGCATAAAATGCAATTGAAAAGAGTTTTCTACCTTTGAACTTATAACAGGTTTGTTGTGCAACCACAAGACCTTTTATACGAAATTAGGATCTTATTCTCACTAAGAAAATCAATAAGAGGGTTATGATTTTTTGATTAAATAGTGGAAGACATAACTAAATTAAAGTCCTAATTTAATTATGTTTGTCATCATGAGTTGTTTGCTTATATATTATTCTTTATTATGTAGATTAAATGGCTTCTTCACTTTCATTACGTTCAATTTTGGATTCAAATAAATTG
This sequence comes from Cocos nucifera, assembly GCA_006176705.1. NCBI lineage: Eukaryota > Viridiplantae > Streptophyta > Magnoliopsida > Arecales > Arecaceae > Cocos > Cocos nucifera. The sequence goes on from QRFJ01002408.1 coordinate 110,580, forward strand.
ACTAGTCAAAATTAAGTTGACTGGTTGAGAAACCTAAAAATAGTACTCAGTCAAGAAAAACTCTCCTATATTCTTAATGCCCCTAATTCTAAGTTATTAGGAAATGATGCCATGGATGAAGATAAGTCCACATACAAGATATAGCAAAATAATTCTCTTACTATCAAATGCATCATACTTGCCTCTATGAATAATAAATTATAGAGGCAGCATGATGGCATGGACACTCAATCCATATTGTTCAATCTAAAAGAGCTTTATGGAGAGCATAGTAGGACTGCTAGATATGAGATATCTAAGCAATTATTTCATGCAAGATTGATAGAAGGAACATCCATACAAAATCATGTTTTGATGGTAATTGACCTAATCACTCGATTAAGTCAATTAGGTTTTGTTATGGATGGAGAGTTAAGTCAGGATTTGATCCTGCAATCACTTTTAGAATCATTTTCTTAGTTTGTCATGAACTATCATATGAACAAACTGAATTTCTTCTTGCCTGAGCTGTTAAATATGCTCAAAATAGTAGAAAGCCATATCAAAAAAGATAAGGCTCCTCTTCTTCTTGTGGATGGGATCTCCAAGAAGAAGGCAGATAAAAAGGGTTCAAAGAGAAGATTGAATCCTAAAAATGGTATAAATAAGAAAAAAAAGGAGAAGAAGGTCTCTGGACAGATGACCAGTTTTCACTGTGGCAAAATAAATCATTGGAAGAGGAATTGCAAGGTTTACCTTGCAACCGTGAAGTTTGGTTCAAATAATGCACCAAAAGGTATGTATGAGATACATACTATATTATCATTAAATTCTTCCATTTCAAATTTTTGGATATTAGATACCGGCTGTGGTTTTCATATCTGCAAATCTTTGCAGGGGCTGTAGAAAATTAAGAGTTTGAAGAAAGATGACTTCAAGCTCTATGGCGCTGGAGGAGAGTCTATCCAAGCAGAAGCTATAGGGACAAATATATTGAAGTTACCTTATGGAAAGATCTTAGAGCTTACAAATTGTTATTATATGCCTAAGATCATTAGAAATATTATATCTATACCCTTGTTATTAAAATAAGGTTATAGTCTTAATGTAACGAGCGAAGGTTGCTCGATCAAATATTCTAATGAAAATATTTGTTTTGGCATATTTAGCAATGGTTTGTTGACTCTATGTTTGGATGACAATATATTTCATATTAATGAAAATGAAAAACATAAGAGAGATGACATAAATAATACTTTACTTTGGCATTATCGATTAGGTCATATTAGTGAGGCTAGGATTAACAAGTTATACAAAGAAAAGTTCTTTGATCCTTTTGATTATAAATTATTGGGAACTTATGAATCATGCCTCATGGGTAAAATGATCAAGATTCCATTTAGTGGACATGGAGAAAGGACAAGTGAGTTATTAGGACTTATACATACGGATGTATGTGGTCCTATGACAACTCAAGCCAAAGAAGGATACTCTTATTTTATAATGTTCACTGATGATTTATCTAGGTTTAGATATGTGTGTCTTATGAAATACAAATCAGAAGCCTTTGATAAATTTAAAGAGTATCAAAGTATGGTCGAAAAATAAATTGGATAATGTATAAAAATTCTTTGATCTGATCGAGGAGGAGAATACTTATCTAGTGAGTTTCTTGATTATCTTAAAGTTAAAGGGATTCTCTCTGAATAGACACCTCCTTATACACCATAATTAAATGGTGTAGTCGAAAGAAAAAATCATACCTTATTAGATATTGTACAGTCCATGATGTGCTTCATTGAATTACCTATTTTCTTTTGGGGTCATGCCCTGGAGACTGCAATTTACATCTTGAACAAAGTACCTTCTAAATCTATATTTAGTACTCTATATGATATATGGAGAAGTAAGAAATCTAATCTTAAGTATCTTAAGATATGGGATTGTCCAGCATATGTCAAAAAAAATTTTGGACATAAACTTGATGCTAGATCAGATAGATGTCTATTTATAAGATATCCTAGAAATAGTATAGCATATTTATTCTACCATCCTACTGAACAAAAGATATTTGTAAGTAGACATGCCACTTTCATGGAAAAGGAATTTATCTTAGAAAAGGGCAGTGGCAGAAATATTGAACTTAATGAAGTTCAAGAAAAACAAATAGAAATTTCTCAACCAAATAATCACATAAAAGAACCAGAACACATAACTCCAATCCGTAGGTCTAAAAGAGTACAAAATACACCTATGAGGTATGGGTTTATTATTGAGAACAATGAAGCCCAAGTCATTGAGAATGACGAACCTCTGACCTATACGGAAGCAGTCAAAAGTAAGGACTCTTACAAATGGCTAGCTACCATGCAATCGAAAATGGAATCCATGCACACCAACAAAGTATGGACTTTGGTGGATGCATCAGAGGACATAAACCCTATTGGATGCAAATGGATTTTTAAGAAAAAGATTGGAGCTGATGGTCAAATTGAAACCTATAAGGCCAGATTGGTGGCTAAGGGTTTTAGGCAAAAATAGGGGATTGATTATGATGAAACATTTTCACCTGTTGTCATGCTCAAATCTATTTGGATTATGCTTGCCATAGCTGCATACCATGACTATAAAATATGGCAAATGGATGTAAAGACTGCCTTCCTTAACGGTTTCCTTGAGGAGGAGGTCTATATGTCACAGCCAAAGAGATTTAAGTCAAATGAGAGACCAAATCAGGTATGCAAGCTTAAGAGATTCATTTATGGATTAAAGCAAGCATCAAGGAGTTAGAACATCCATTTTGATGAAATAGTAAAAGAGTTTGGTTTTATCAAGAATGTTGATGAACCATGTGTGTATAAGAAAACTAGTGGAAGAACGATAATCTTCTTGGTTCTGTATGTAGATGACATACTCCTTATTGGGAATGATATCCCAATGTTACAACCAATCAAATTGTGGCTATCAAATAAGTTTTTCATGAAATATTTAGGAAAAGCATCCTATATACTAGGAATAAAGATCTATAGAGATAGACCTAAGAGGATGCTAGGCTTGTCCCAATCAAGGTACATTGACTTAATACTAAAAAGATTCAGTATGGATGGGAGTAAAAGAGGTTATTTACCCATGAATCAAGGCATACATCTCTCTAAAAAGATGTCTCCAAAGACACTTGAAGAGAGAAATAGAATGAGTTCTATTCCTTATGCTTCGGTTGTTGGATCAATAATGTATAACATGTTATATACAAGGCCTGATGTTGCTTATGCTTTAGGCATTCTAAGTAGATTTCAAGCTGATCCAGGAGAGGATCATTGAAAAGCTGTGAAAAATATTCTTAAGTACTTGAGAAGGATTAAAGATATTTTTTTAGTATATGGTGGTTCTGATCTTAAATTAGAAGTATATTCTGACTCTAGTTTTCAATCAGACCCGGATGATAGCAAATTCATTTTAGGATATGTCTTTACTCTGAACGGTGGAGCAGTAAGTTAGAAGAGTACTAAGCAGCCAACTATAGCTGACTCAACCACTGAAGTAGAATACATAGCTGTAAGTGAAGCCGCCAAGGAAGCAGTCTAGATGAAGAAGTTCATCACTAAATTGGATGTTATTCCTGATATTAAGAATCCAGTACCACTTTACTATGATAATATTGGAGCTATTACTCAAGCAAAGGAACCAAGGTCTCATCATAAATCCAAACACATTCTGAGATGCTTCCATCTCGTTCGTGAAATAATTGAAAGACAAGATGTAGTCATAGAATGAGTTGACACAAAGAATAATATAGCAGACCTATTCACTAAGGCTTTACCACTGCAACTATTTGATCACCACCTTGATTATATGGGATTAAAATATAAGGATTATTGGCTTTAGTGCAAGTGGGAGATTGAAAGGAATATGCCCTCAAGCCAATTAACTTTTGGGCTGTTCTTTATCTTCCAAACTCATGTAATGATATTTTTTAATAAATAAATAAAGATATTTATTTCATCATATGCAGTGTCTTATTATTTATTTAAGATTATGATGAACCCTATAAATTAGGGCTATGATTTTAGGATTATGATGAGATCATACTAGTGAGACCTAAAATCTTAAAATCCTAATTTAAATATTTCTAGTCGATGGGACATTGAGTTAGGGATCAATGTTTTTCGGTAAGACTAGCACATTCTTTGTATGCTCGATTGAGAGGGTGATTGATCTCACAATAACTTGTGTATGACACTAATACAAGAATATGGATGCTCATTAGAGAATGAGTTCACTGAATTGATCCAAATCGAGAATATCTAATGGAGTCTTATCTACATGTCAATAGATGGTTCTCATAGTGGAATTTGTGCATGTAATCCTTTGACCTGAAACTACCATAGAATCTTATATATATAAATCCATATTTTGGTTCATACTCATTCATGACTCAGTTATGTATGGGATGATCTGGATATGGTAGATTATATATATGAAGGTTGTGAGTAGGTTAACATGGAATCGATCTCTCCTGGTAAGAGGAAATAGCATCCTACCTGCTTCAAACAAATGATGATTCAGGAAGACTTTGATCAAAGCATGATGAAAATTAGAAATGGTTTCTAATGTTTCATTAAATGAATCATCATCATAAGATTGAAAGAGAAATGAATATGATATTGGGATTGACATATTTTCATATCCCAGAGTCATATTCAGGATGCAGGAAGATCGAAGGATCTAGTTGCATGGTAATTTTCACTGAAGGATATTTTTGGTATTTTCATCAAAATTTTACATCTTTCGAGAAGTCATGATACATTGCTAGACGTCAATCATGTCTTGTGGGTTCGATCAAATTAAAATTTTAATTTGATCATTAAATTAGAAAGTGTTCTAAATTAAGTCAAATTGGGTTGGCTAGTTTTGACCTAAATCGGTTTGGTTGAGTTCTAACCAGATTAGGTCAAATCACACCCAGACTCACTACTGGTTAGATGTGGAACCCAATGGGTCACACACAAAGAGAATTGATTAAGGGTCTAATTGGATTAGACCATGTTTGCAAGATGAACATGCTAGCACATGTAGCAAACCCTAGCACCTGGATTCGAATTGGATTCGAATCAGCTTCCGATTTGGGCTAATTAAGGTCCGATTTGAGCCAAATAGGATTTGGTCTTGAATTGGATTAACCTAGACTGATTGGGCTTCAGTTGGGGTGCCACATACCTAAATCCCATGTGCCAGAGAGTCTCTCTCTTGTGCGTGGGAAGTCTTTCATGTGCAAAGCATTTTTTGGCGCATAGAATTAGTTGCCGCCTACCTTCTTTAACTTTTTCCATTTGTTATGTCACGTAAAAATTTTGAATAGGCATGGATATCTGATATGGGGTGATAAAGAGTCCTTTTATAAGTTAAAAAGTCCATTTTCTTTTTAATTTTTGTCGCCCAAGACTCCTTGCCACCCAGGACTCCATGCCGCCCACTCTTTGACGCCTCTTGGACCAAGTCAAAGTCCCTTGGGACTTTCACTATTCAAAGATTATCTCCACGCCTTCTTGCTGAATGGGCATCCCATTTTAGAGCCATTGTATAGCCCTTTTATCTGATCTAATGGATGAAAAGGGTGGCGCCAATGATGAAATATTGCGACTCTTCGTAAATAACTTACGTAGAATTAGTCCAAGAGTCCTTCTACTTTAAAGCACCTCTTGGACTAGGTCTACATCTTGTTATTTTTTGATGAGGCATGAGATTGGCTGAAAGGACATGAAATTTTTTTTTTTAAAGATGAGAGAAATTGTGTTGGCACCCTTACGTACATTATAAATAAGGGTGCATACCTTGAGTTCGATAGATGTGAAAATTATCTTTCCTTCTTACAAGAGTTTCTTTTTATCCAATTTTTTTTAATTTTCTTCTCTTGTATAGACCTTGTTCTTATAAGGAAAAGAAGTCATCTTAAGACTAACAGATTAGGAAGGAAAATTAAGAAGACAAAGAAAAAGAAAGATAGATAAGAAGAGGCAAGGAAGGTGACATAAAGGCTAAAGGTCTTGCCCTTTTAATTAAAGTTTTAATTATTAGAACTCTAATTATATAAATCAGAGGTGCTGGTGTCTTGATCAAGTCTCTGTGTAGATCAACATTGGAGGGTGAACACATGGGCATCTAGTGGAACCCTTGACGAACTGCTACCGACGATCAAGGTCGATTTAGGGTTTAGCGATAAGAGGTATGTTCTAATACTTTATTTTATATTACAAATGCATGTTATATGATTTAATTGCTAATAAGATCATCCTAGAGTTCAGGTTTGGTTTACATGATTTCATATTTTTGCTTTGAAATCCATGCTTCCGCCCTGTACACCATTTCTATCACCAATTGCTTTGGAGCTCTCCATCCTAAATCTCTTGAGTAGTTCTCTTATGTACTTACTTTGAGTGATGGAGATTCCTTCTTTTATTTATTTGATTTGAAGTCTGAGGAAGAATGTTAGTTTATCCATCATGCTCATCTTGAACTTCCTCTGCATGAGCTTAGCAAAATCTTGATATAAAGTTTCATTAGTAGATCCAAATATAATGTCATCAATATATATTTGTCTTAATAAGATATCATCATGATCTCTTTTAATGAAAAGGGTTGCATCTACATTTTCTCTTGAAAATCTATTATTAGGCAAGAATTTATTTAGTCTTTCATACCAAGCCCTAGGTGCTTGTTTTAAACCATATAATGCTTTGTTTAATCTAAAAACATAATTTGGAAAAGCATGATTTTTAAAATTGGGAGGTTGTTCTACATAAACTTCTTCGGCAATATATCCATTTAGAGAAGCAATTTTAACATCCATTTAAAATAGCTTGAAATTCATAAAGCATGCATAAGCTAGTAAAAGTCTAATTACTTCTAGTCTAGCAACAGGTGCAAAGATTTCATCAAAATCAATTTTTTCTTCTTGATTATAATCCTTTGCAACTAATCTTACTTTTTTTCTAATAATATTTTTATTTTCATCTAATTTATTTTTATATACCCATTTTGTATCAATTATTGGATAATTTTTAGGTCTTGATACTAAGGTCCATAAATTATTTTTTTCAAATTGATTAAGTTCTTCTTGCATTGCATTTACCCAATTATAATCTTTTTCGACTTCATCAATGGTTTTGGGTTCAAAATGAGAAATAAATGCAAAATGATTTTATGCATCTCTAAGTGAAGAGCGAGTTCTTACCCCATGTCTAGGATCACCAAAAATTAGTTCTTTAGGATGATTGTGGAAATACCTCCATTCTTTTGGAAGATCATTTATACCTTAAGGTTGTTCTTGTTGTCCTTCACCGTTAATTTCTTACTTGTCTTCATGATTCTCTACATTTTGAATTATTGAATCTTTTAGGATGATCTCCTTCAATCCTTCTATAAGAGGATCTACATCATCAATATCCTCACTTTTCTTGATGGAAGATCATTAGTCTCATCAAAAAACAACATGTATTGACTTCTTTACTACTAAGGTTCTTTTGTTAAAAACTCTAAAAGCTTTACTAGAAGAGGAGTAACCAAGAAAAATAGCTTCATCAGATTTTGCATCAAATTTACCTAATTTTTCTTTACCATTATTCAAAACAAAACATCGGCAACCAAAAATATGAAAATATGCAATGTTAGGTTTTGTTCCTTTCCAAAGCTCATAAGATGTTTTCTTTAAAATTGGTTTGATTAGGGTATAATTTAAGATGTAATATGTTGTGTTAATTGCTTTCACCTAAAAGTATCTTAGAAGGTTGCTTTCATATAGCATAGTATGGATCATTTCTTCTAGAGTTCTATTTTTTCTTTCTACTACTATATTTTGTTGGGGTGTCCTAGGTGCTAAAAAATTATGGCTATTCCTTTTTCATTACAAAATTTTTCAAAGTCTTAATTTTCAAATTCAGATCCATAATCACTTCGAATGCTTTGAATTAAAAACCCTTTTTCATTGGTAACTTTTTGGTAAAACTTTATGAAAACATAAAAAGTTTCATCTTTGTGTGCCAAAAAGAAAATCCATGTAAAACGTGAGTAGTCATCGATAATTACCTAAGCTTGCTGTTCTTGTAGGACCAAACAAATCAATGTACAAAAGTTCCAATGGCCTAAAAGTTGAAACAATTTTTTTAGATTTGAATGAAACTCTTGATTGTTTACCTAGTTGGCATGCATCACAAATTTTATCTTTTTCAAAGTTCAATTTTGGTAAATCAGTAACTAATTTCTTTTTTATAAGCTTTGAAAGTGAATGCATACTAATCTGTGCAAGCCTACGATGCCAAAGCCAACTAATCTTGTTAATTTTAGCATTCATAGCTACTAAACATTGCATATTTATTATAGAAAGATCATTCAAATCTACCATATAAACATTACCATGCCAATGTCTAACAAACATAATGCCATCATCATTGGAACTAGTTACAATGCATAATGAAGATTCAAAAATAACTTTATAACCCTTATCACAAAGTTGACTAATACTTAAGAGATTGTATTTTAAACCATCTATTAATAAAATATTTTTAATATAATTGGAGGGAGTGATACCGATATAACCTATACCAATAATCTTTTCTTTGTCATTATCTCCAAATGTGACCATCCCTCCATTTTTAGCATCAAGCGTGATGAATTGGGACTCATCACCGATCATATGTCTTGAGCATCCACTGTCAAGATACCATCTTCAATTTTCTCCTTTAGATGCAAGACACACCTACATGCAAAATCAAGTCCTTACTCTAGGTACCCAAGTTTTCTTGGGTCCTTTAAGGTTAGTCACAATGGTTCCTTTTAGAACCCATATTTTCTTTACACTTGAATTGTTAGAGAAGCATGTATAAGTTCTGTGTCCTAGTTTACCACATTTAAAGTAAGTAACATTTAAAAATTTGTTGCTTTGTGAATTTATAAAAATATTTTTCAAAAATTTTTATTTTCTTAGGGGGTTATAGCCTAGACCAGCCTTATCATAAATGGCCTTTTGATTTTCAAAAATCATATGAAGTTTATTTAAACTTAAATTAAATTTTTCAACAATCAATTTTAAATTGCCAATTTTATTTTTCAAATTTACATTCTCTTGAGTTAAGACTAGTTTTTCACTTAGGATAGTTTCATTTTCTTTTAGCAAGACTGGATTTTTTAATTTTAGTTTTTTATTTTTAGTTCCTAACTTCTTTAAATCATCTACTAAATTATGGAAGACTTTTTGAAGTTCTTCGAATATAAATTCATTTGAGATTTCATCACTTACCTCATTCTCATGTGCCATAAGGCACAGGTTGGCTTGTTCATGAGCTTCTTCCTCTTCGAAGCTTGAGTCATCATTATCACTCCATGTTGCTACTATAGCCTTTTTCTTGTATTTCTTGAAAACTTTTTTAAGTTGAGAACATTCAAAACTAAAGTGCCCCAATTTCTTACATTCATAGCAAATAAGAGGCTGCTCCCTATCCTTTTCCTTGCTATGCTCCCCTTTGGTAGGTAGCCTCTTCCTCATCCCTTGTTTTCTCTTCAAAAATCTCTTGAACTTTCTTATGATGAGGACTATTTCTTCATCTTATTCTTCATCTTTCATTTCATTAGATTCCTCATCTTGTTGAGTGGTGGATTTAAGGGCTATTATCTTTTTTTTCTTGACATCTTCTTCTTGATGTTATTTCATGCTTAGCTCGTGCGTCATTAGTGATCTTAGAAACTCCTTGAAGGGTAAAGCATTTAAATCTTTGGCTTCTTGGATTGCAGTCACTTTGGCCTTCCATGTCCTTGGTAAAGATCTAAGAATCTTCCTCATAAGGTCACTGTTAGAAAAAGACTTGCCAAGACTTTTAAGATCATTTATAATATCCATAAATCTAGTAAACATTACAGCTATTGACTCATCATGCTCCATTTTGAAAAGTTCATATTTATGCACAAGCATGTTAATTTTTGACTCCTTAACTTGATTAGTGCCTTCATGAGTTACTTCTAACATATCTCATATTTTCTTAGCCGACATGCATATTAAAATATGATTAAATTCATTAGCATCTAGAGTATAATATAAAACATTCATGGCTCTTGCATTGAGTTAAGCCATTTTCTTATCAATCTCATCTCATTCCTTTTTGGGTTTGATTGATTCCTCACCATCAATTATTTTAATGGCTGTGTGTGGTCCATTAACTATGATACTCCACATATCATAGTCAAGTTGTTGTATAAAAATTCTCATCCGAGCTTTCCAATAGGTATAGTTTATCCCATTGAAAAGTGGAGGTCAGTTTATGGACTACCCCTCGGCTAGAGAAATACTAACTTAGGTTGGCACAGATCTTTGGCTCTTTGATGGTTAAATCAAAGTAGGGCTAGAGCACCGGGCTCTGATACCACTTGTTGCCAGCTATGCAACCCAAGAGGAGGGGTGAATTAGATTTTTAAAATTTTAAAGCTAAATTAAAGATATCAAAATTGAATGATGAAATGCAAGACGTGTGTGTGAACCAATTTAAGTTAGAGAAAAATATAAAAGATTGGAGAGCAAGAATTTAAAAAACTAAGAAAAGAAAGATAGCAAGCATACCACAAAAAAGAAAGATTTATAGTGGTTTGATGCTTCTCTTACACCAATATTCACTCCCCAAGCTCCTACTTGAGAATCAAAATCCACTAACCGTATTCAAACTGAATACACCATTGAAAACCACCAACCCTAGCTATCCCAAGCTAGTACACTTATTTTATGGGTACAAGCCAATCTAATACAATCCTATTTAAGGTTAGGATCAACCTTTCCAAGTTTTGAAATCCTCCCAAAACTTAGGTCAAAATAGTAAAGCAGAGTAAAAGATTTAATGACAATCAAATACAACTTTAGCTTCTTTTGTGAGCAAATAAAATCTTAAGAATACTTTTCACAATAGTGGAGGAAGCTTCTTTGATTTTTCTCAAGGTTGTTGAAGATTTGAAAGAGCTCTTGAGAGGTAGATGAACTTGAAATGAAGGCTTCTTTGCTTGAAGATGACTTTTGCTTAGGACTGATATTGAATCACACCAATCTCTCGTGTTTTTTCCTATTTAAAGCTTTTTAAATCTTCAATAGGTGGAGGACAGAATCTGGGGCAAGATTTATAGCCATTGGAGATATTAAAGAACCATTAAAACCTACCAAAATAAGAAAAAAATAGTCGTTGTAGAAAAATTTTCGTTGCAGGGGTCGACTCATGGGTCGACTCATGGCATAGGGGTCAACCTCGAGGTCAACCTCTGAGACAAAATTCAAAAAAATAGCTATTCTATATTTTTAGTCTTTGGAACAGCAGAGGTCGACCCTGGGGTTGACCCTTGGCACAGAGACAGCATTACAAACAGCCCTTTTCAGCAGGGAATGACCTAGGGGTCGATCCTTTCTCTTCAAACTTGATTTTCTCCCAAAATAAGCATCCAAAAATCATGAGACTACCTCCAAAGGATTAAAAATCTTCTATAACTTGCTCTTGAGGATCTCAAATCAAAACTTAATAAAATTATGATTTTACCCCTGACATATAAAAAAAAATTTCAAGTCAAATTCATTAGTAATCCCCTAAAATGCTTTATAATCATTAAAATCAATTCTTAGAGCAACAACCATAGAGTCTTAGGTCATCAGGACTCTCGTTTAGGGAGTCCTGAACATGAAGGACTTAGAGTCCCAGTCGAGTGGGACTCTTGGTCATAGAGTCCCAATCCAGTGGGACTCTTGATCATAGAGTCCTAAGTCATCAAGACTCAATATCAACCATCAGATTAGGTAGAAACTCCTATTATGTGTGATCCCATAGGTTCGAATCCTTAGTCGGTAGCATAGGAATCAATTTTCTATACCAATCAATGTGACCATCTAGCAATGGTATCCAACATCCAGATAGGTTGAAAAATTGCAATGCAACAATGACGAACTTGTGACATATGGTTACCATATAATTCATTTCCTTGATCTCGATGCTCAAAGGATGATCTAGAATTTACTGTCAACCCTAAAATTCATCCACTGTGTATTTGAAAACTTAGTGTCCATCACATGGACCACCCCGACTGAGGGTTTGCTAAATTAAAATACAGTGATGCACTTGCTCCAACACTTGAAGGGGTCAATCTCATCTTGACTCATACACCAACAAGCCAAGTACTTGACTGCATCTAGTAGCCTTCCATCACTAAATTAAAAATTTAAGTAGTTTGATACCTAAGTACAGTGAGTTGCTTACAAGTCATTGTGGTGGTCTCAAGTCTAAGGGACACTTATACCCATATCTTTCATGAGCAACTCTTGACAGTAGAGAGCTCCACAATTGGATCATGTTCAGTGAAATGTACCCCTACACTTCACCTGCATGCCATAACAATATCTCCATACTTCTTGGTTAAGAGGACAACCAATACTTATAGCACACAATGACCTACACTCGATACACTATCATCCTGGGTAACAATGAATCATTTGATTGCGAATATGTTTGAGGACTAAATGATAAATTCTTCTTTATCGAGTCTAAATAGTCCTAAGGACTTTATCATAGAAGAGTTCATTACAGAAAGATGCACAAAATGATGAAAAGAGCAAAATATGATCGATCAACAAATTGAATCTGTTGATTGATATGAGTTCGAAACTCTATACCTGTATGCAGGTAGCTGATCACCATAATTTAAATCCATTGAATAATGTTTTGGTGTTGCATCATAGTTGCACATGTGTCTGGCCTCTATGGTTGGTCCATATGGAGCTCTTAGTTTCGATCAGTCCCACTAGAGTGTTAGCTCCTCGTCGGGGCCTTCAATGGCTGATCTTGATCGATCCAATCGATCATCTTTTTCTTGATCTTTTAGATACTCTAGAAAATCAAAACACGTGCTTTGGAGGATGATGAAGTGGTGTTTCAAATTTGGTGGTGATTCGATGCTCACAGCACTAGATCTCTCTACCCAAACCCAGATTCCCAAGTCTTGGGTTTCACTCGGCCTAAAAATCCTAATGCACTGAAAACCCTGTCACGCCCTCTCTGTATGGAGTTTTTTCATGAAATAAGTTTTCATCGAAAGATAACTTTTGAATCTATAAATCCTATTTAGATGATATTTAAAAATTGGGTGTCCTTAGATACAAAAATCATAAAAGAATAGAGGCATGAAGGAAAAATAAAGTGTTATAGGATTCTGCTCACTTTCACTCTAGGATTTTTTTTTTGCCCAAAAATAATGCCCAATCACTTTCAAATTTTTACCATGGAAAGGTAACCCCTCAAGCTTCACACAAAAAAATTCTTATAATTTATTGCATGAAAAATAAATAGAAATTTCATGTAGAGTGGATAGGTTAAGATTGGTTAAACTAGTTTCAACCAACTTCTAGTATTTGAATTCAAATTGGGTCTTATCCTTTTACAATGCCTCATCCAAGAGGGTGACAAGTAAAAGAACTCTCCTTCTACTCACCCTCTATCAGAAATCACCAAAAAATGTGTGACAAAAAGTTTAGGGGCGTGGAGATAAGGAAGAGATTAGGTTTTTCAAATTTCAAACCAACCAAGTTGAATTCAAAATTCAACTTAGTTTGAACTAGTCCAACCCATGGACCAAGTCAAAGGTAGAAGAGAGGAAGGGCGAACATTTATTTCTACATGAGAAATCTCATGCAAAAATTAGAGGAGGGTGTGGGTCAAGGTGGAAAAGTCAAATATGGTGGGTGCTAGAGAGAATTTAAATTCAAATCTCATTTGACTTAGTCCTAATTGGTTTCAATCAAACCAATTAATTTAAACTAATTAGATCAGGTTTAATCTAACTAAATTATGCTTGATTTAAACTAATAAAATTCTAATTAAATTAGAAATTAATTAGATCCAGATCCTAATCAAATCAGGATCGAATCTTCCTTAGCAATTAGATCATCTCATGATCGATCGGATCAAACTCAATTGAATCAAATTCAATTAGACTTGGTCAAATCCTCATCGCTCAATTAAATTAAACTAATCAGCAATCAAATTGCTAATTAATTCTCTAAAAATATTAGAGTTCCAATCGGATGGATTACTGGGCATCAGAGTCCCATCAATATAAAACTCCTAAAGAGTTCCAATCCAGTGGGATTCTTGAACCCAATATCCTAAACCAATGAATCTCGAGATCATAAAGTCCCAGACTAGTGAGACTCCTGATTAGAGAGTCCTAAATAAGTAGGACTCAGAGTCTCAGTCCACTAGTACTCTTGGTTATAGAGTCTAAGTCCAGTGGGACTCTCGACCATAGAGTCCTAGGTCATCAGGATTCTCATTCAGAGAGTCCTGAACATGAAGGACTTGAAGTCCAAGTCGAGTGGGACTCTTGATCATAGAGTTTCAGTTCAGTGAAACTCTTGACCATAGAGTCCTAGGTCATTGAGACTCAATATCAGCCATCAAATCAGATAGAAACTCCTATTGTGTGTGATCCCATAGGTTTGAATCCTTAGCAGGTAGTATAGGAACCAATTTTTTGTACCAATCGATGTGACCATCTAGCAATGATATCTGACATTCGGATAGGTCAAAAAATTATAATGCAATAATGACTAACCTATGGTATATGATTACCGTATAATTCATCCCCTTGTTCTCGATGCTCAAAGGATGATATAGGATTTACTGTCAATCCTAAAATTCATCCATAGTGTGTTTCAAAACTCAGTGTCCATCATATGGACCATTCTGATCGAGGGTTTGCTAAATTAAAATATAGTGATGCACTTGCTCTAACACTTGGAGGGGTTAATCTCATCTTGACTCACACACCGACAAGCCAAGTATTTGACTGCACCTAGTAGCCTTCCATCACTGAATTAGAAATTCAGGTAGTTTGGTACCTAAGTATAGTGAGTTGCTTGCAAGTCACTATGGTGGTCTCAAGTCTAAGGAACACTTATACCCATATCCTTCATGAGCAACTCTTGATAGTAGAGAGCTCCATAATTGGATCACGTTCGGTGAAATGGATCCCTACACTTCACCTGCATGCCATAATAGTATCTCCATACTTCTTGGTTAAGAGGACAACCAATACTTATGGCACACAACAACCTACACTCGATACATTATCATCATGGGTAACAATGAATCATTTAGTCGCAAATACATTTGAGGACTAAATGATAAATCTTTCTTTGTCGAGTCTAAATAGTCCTAAGAACTTCATCACAAAAGAGTTCATTACAGAAAGATGTACAAAATAATGAAAAGACCAAAATAATAATTTTATTTATTAATAATTTAAGTATAATTATATTTAGCTCAACCATCTACAACTTAGATGATTGACTTTAGGATACAATTCTCAAAAACTCCCACTTAGACTAAAGACACTCAGAATAGTATCGAATACCCATCTTCCATTTGTGATTATTGAATTCTTTGACTCCTAGAGCTTTAGTAAAGGGGTTGGCTACGTTCTCCTTTCTATTAATCTTCTAAAGCTCGATGTCACCTTGCTCCATGATTTATAGTGGTTTGATGCTTCTCTTACACCTACATTCACTCTCCAAGCTCCTACTTGAGAATCAGAATCCACTAACCATATTCAAACTGAATACACCATTGAAAACCTCCAACTCTAACAATCCAAAGCTAGAATACTTATTTTTCAGGTACAAGCCAACCTAATACAATCCTATTCAAGGTTAGGATCAACCTTTTCATATTTTGGAATCCTCCCAAAACTAGAATCAAAATAGTAAAGCAAAGTAAAAGATTTAATGACAATCAAATACAAGTTTAGCTCCTTTTGTAAGCAAATAAAATCTTAAAAATACTTTTCACAATAGTGGAGGAAGCTTCTCTGATTTTTCTCAAGGTTGTTGGAGATTTCAAAGAGCTCTTGAGAGGTAGGTGAACTTAAAACGAAGGCTTCTTTGCTTGAAGATGACTTTTGCTTAGGGCTGAAATTGAATCACACCAATCTCTTATGTTTTTCCCTATTTAAAGCCTTTTAAATCTTCAATAGGTGGAGAGAATCCTGGATAAGATTTGTAGCCATTAGAGATATTAAAGAAACCATTAAAATCTACCAAAATAAGAAAAAAATAGTCATTGCAGAAAAATTTTCGTTGCAGGAGTTGACTCATGGCACAGGGGTCGACCTCGAGGTCGACCTCTAAGACAAAATCCAGAAAAATAGCTATTCTATATTTTTAGCCTCTGGAATAGCAGAGGTGGATCCTGGGGTCGACCATTAGCATAGAGACAGCATTACAAACAATCCTTTTCAGCAGGGGACGACCTAGGGGTTGATCCTTTTGCTTCAAACATGATTTTCTCCCAAAATATGCATCCAAAAATCATGGGACTACCTCCAAAGGATTAAAAATCTTCTATACTTACTCTTGAAGCTCTTAAATTAAAATTTAACAAAATTATAATTTTACCTCTGAAATATAAAAAAAAATTTTAAGTCAAATTTATTAGTAATCTCCTAAAATGCTTTGTAATCATCAAAATCAATTCTTGGAGCAACAACCATAGAATCCTAGGTCATCAGGACTCTCATTTAGAGAGTCCTGAACATGAAGGACTCAAAGTCCCAGTCGAGTGGGACTCTTGGTCATAGAGTCCCAATCCAGTGGGACTCTTGACCATAGAGTCCTAGGTCTTCGAGATTCAATATCAACCATCAAATTAGGTAGAAACTTCTATTGTGTGTAATCCCATAGGTTCGAATCCTTAGCCGATAGCATAGGAATCAATTTTTTGTATCAATCGATGTAACCATCTAGCAATGGTATCCAACATCCGGATAGGTTGAAAAATTGTAATACAATATGACGAATCTGTGGCATATGGTTACCATATAATTTATCCCCTTGACCTCGATGCTCAAAGAATGATCTAGAATTTACTGTCAACCCTAAAATTCATCCACTATGTATTTCAAAATGTAGTGTCCATCATATGGACCACCCTGGCTGAGGGTTTGCTAAATTGAAATACAGTGATGCACTTGCTCCAATACTTGGAGGGGTCAATCTCATCTTTACTCACACATCGATAAGTCAAGTACTTGACTGTACCTAATATCCTTCCATCATTGAATTAGAAATTTAGGTAGTCCAGTACCTAAGTACAGTGAGTTTCTTGCAAGTCATTATGGTGGTCTCAAGTCTAAGGGACACTTATACCCATATCCTTTACGAGCAACTCTTGATAGTAGAGAGCTCCACAATTGGATCATGTTCAGTGAAATGTACCCCTACACTTCACTTGCATGCCATAACAGTATCTCCATACTTCTTGGTTAAGAGGACAACCAATGTTTATGGCACACAATGACCTACACTCGATACGTTATTGTCCTGGATAACAACGAATCATTTGGTCGCGAACACGTTTGAGGACTAAATGATAAATTCTCCTTTATTGAGTCTAAATAGTCCTAAGGACTTCATCACAAAAGAGTTCATCATAGAAAGATGGACAAAATGATGAGAAGACCAAAATAATAATTTTATTTATTAATAATTCAAGTATAATTATATTTAGCTTAACCATCTATAATCTAGATGATTGACTTTAGGATACAATTTTCAACAGGATCTTCAAGAGAAAGATTAGTGCAGATGAAAATATGGAGACATTCAAGGCTAGGTTAGTGGCGAAAGGATATAGTTAGTGCGAAAGCATTAACTATCAAGATACCTTCTCCCTAGTGTCCATGCTTAAATCCATCTGCACATTGCTTATGATTGCAGCATATTTTAATCATTAAATATGAAAGATGGATGTAAAAATAGCATTTCTAAATGAATATCTTGAGGAAGACATCTATATGGAACAGCTACTTGGTTTTACTTCCAGTGATAGTGATTACAATATCTGCAAGTTGCAAAGATCCATCTATGGACTTAAGCAAACATCTTTGAGCTAAAATGCTCATTTCAATAATATGATCAAATCATTTGGTTTCATTAAGAACAAGGAGGAACCTAATATAGTCAAAAAGATCGGTGGAAGCATTATTGTCTTTCTCGTATTATACATAAATGACATCCTCTTGATTGAAAATAATATTTTCATATTGACCTCAGTCAAGGTGTGGTTATCTAAGAAGTTTTCTATAAAAGACTTAGGAAAGACATCCTTCATTTGGGAGATTAAAGTCTATAGGGATAAACTGAAGAGGATGTTGGGTCCTTCATAGAAGATGTACATAGAGGAGGTGCTGAAGAGGTTCAGCATGGAAAACTCCAAAAGGGGACTTGTGCCCTTCAAACATGGTATTCATCTCTCCAAAAAGATGTGCCCCAATACACCAAAGGAGATTGAACACATGAGCAAGATTTCTTATGCTTCGGCAATAGGGAGCCTCATGTATGCCATGCTGTGCACATGACCTTATATCACCCATACTATGAGTGTCACTAGCAGGAATCAGTCGAATCCAGGTGAAGAGCACTAGATTTCTATGAAATATATCCTTAAGTACTTAAGAAGGACTAAGGATATATTTCTAGTCTTTAGAAATGGAGAACTCTAGGTGCAGGGATATATAGACTCAGATTTTGTCTGATACAGATGATCAAAAGTCGATAAGTGGAAGTTTGTTTCTATGCAATAGTGGTGCGGTAAGCTAAAAGAGTTTTAAGCAAATAATGATTGCAGACTTCACCATGGAAGCAAAGTACATCGCTACCTTGAAAGCTATGAAGAAAGCATTCTGATTCAAGAAGTTCATTGTAGAGCTTGGAGTTATGCTATATGATGCTATCCCTCTATACTGCAACAACAATGGTGCCCTAGTCCTAGCTAAGGAGCCAAGCTCTCACCAAAAGTTTAAGCACATCGAGTGATGGTTCCACCTCATCTACGATTACCTCGAGAAGAGATACGTCGAGGTCAAGAGAGTCGATACCATAGATAATGCGGTTGACCCACTAATGAGCCTTTGAGCCAACAAAAGATCAAGGCCTACCTTGAGAAGATAGGGCTTAGATTTATATCCAATTGGCTTTAGGTCAAGTGGGAGTTTCTTAGATGTGTGCCCTAGAAGCTAGATTGGCCAACACTTGTAAATACTTTCTAGGGATATTTTTCTAATTTTGACTTATAATTAATAAAAGGACCATTTCTTCTATCATATTTGTGTATTAAATTATTTGTGATATATCAATTGAGTTAACGATATGATAACATATATTCTCAAGAGTTGAGAATTTGAGACATGTGTTGTCATAGTTAACTCATAAACTGCTCCCAATCGTAAGATCATCACACAGATGGTGATCGATCTAGAAGATTGGTGTACGATCACTTTGCTAGAATAGATGAGTCTTGAGTTTATAGTATGGAGACACCGGAGAGAGAGTATAGGTACTAGTTGAGAACAAGAGCATTGAGCATGATCACCTTGAGCAATCATAAGAAAGTCTATCTTCTCATCGATGACTAGCTCGATGCTACAGTTGTGTGTCTGGTTCTTTCACTTGAGGTGCATCGGCAATTTACCTTGAGGGTGTTATAGTTTGACTACACTATAACTCGGTCTCCTAGTCATTTAGAATCCTGAGGTGTATGTTTGCTATAGCATGTTCGTTATAGGAATTAGATCGCACCAAGATGGGATCTATCAACCTTGGTAGATGAGGAGTAGTCCTATGGTGATCATGAAATCGAGTCCTAAAGCCCATGGCCATCGTAGTATGAAATAATAGAAAGGAGTTTCTATTAAAATTTCACATTGAACTCGAATCAAATGATTCATTCACATGACATGTGTTGGGTCTGACGAGTTCACCTTGACCTAGATCCTATCAGGACTCATGACAAAAGAACCTAATTATATAATTGGCTACACTAAGAGGTTCGTATTCAAATTTGATGGATTGCCATCACATATTGTTAGGTGTCACTAGTGGATTTTGGGATCAATTAGAATTGTATCGATGATCGATGATTCTAATTGGACGAATCAAAAAGAGTTCTGGTCCATCAAAAGATATTTTGATGATGTTGATGATGGAGATCATGATATGTCCCATTACCATATAGAATTGAACCTAACTAGATCACACAAATAAGAATTTGGGTCTGGATGTCATTAATTGGGCTAACATGATCTAATTGATTTAGATTAGATCTAATTAGGTTCAAGAAAATCATGCTAGCACATGATTGGACCAAACTTTCTCCTTCTATGGACTTCCTAGTTGGTTTGAACTCGATCAAATTTGATTTAACTCATCCAAAAACCCTTTATGTGTTGAAAAATATGTTCCAAAGCCAATCGTCAGCCTATTGATGGTTGAGCTATATTATAATTATAATTAATTTATTAATTAATAAAATATATTTTTGATAATTTTTATCATAAATTTTCATCTTCTAATAAACTCCATTATTGTGATGAAGTCATTAAGACTATTTAGATTCGATAAGGAGAGAATTTATCGATTAGTCCTTAAAATTATTCATGATCAAATGATAGGTTGTTAATAAGGACGACAATGTCTATCGAGCATAGGTCGCTATATGCAATATAAGTTGGTCATCCTCTTAACCAAGAAGTATGAAGATACTATTATGGCATACAGATGAGATGTAGGGGTACATTGTCACTGAACATGATCAATTCTAGAGCACTCGACTGTCGAGAATGTCTCTGATGGAATATAAGTATAAGTGTCCCTTAGTCCTGAGATCATCTCAGTGGCTTGTAAGTAATTCACTGTGCTTTGGTACCAGACTAACTGAATTTCTAATTCAATAATGGAAGGCTTCTAGGCACCATCAAGTGCTTGCGAAGTCGGTGTGTGATCAAGATGGGATTGATCGCTCCAAGAGTTGGAGAAGAATGTATCACTGTATTTCAATATAGCAAAATCATGGCCTGGGTAATCCATGAGATGGATTTGGTATTTTGAAATATAATATGAACAGCCTGATCAAAGTTAATAGTTAAACACTAAGGTGTCCTACGAGCATTTTGGTCAAGTAGATGAATTATATGGAAACTATATCCACATGGATTCTAAGGATGTTATTCTAACACATTCGATCTATCCGACCATTGGGTACCATTGCTAGATGGTCACTTTGATTAGTAAAAAAATTTATTTCTATGCTACCCACTTAGATTCGAACCTATGGAGGTTACACATATTAGAGTTCACAATCTAATCGGATAGTTGATTAATAATTAAGAATCATTTTAGGGTTAAACGATCAATATGATTGATGTTAACCTAGTGCAAATATTGTACGAGGATCGATTAGCTATTAGATTGCTAATTATCTTAATTTGATTAAGCTAGAGGGCTAAGATTAAGTCTAATTAAATATGATTTAATTAGATTTGGTTTAGGCTTGATTGGATCAAGTCCAATTAGTTTATTGGATAAGCCAAGTACAAGAAAGAACTAGTCCTAGTTCAATTAGAACTTAGGTCAATCCAATTTTTAATTTGATTAAAAAATTAATTTAAATTTAAATATAATTTAATCTAATTTATTTAGATTCTTAGTTGGATTAGGATCTGATTTAATTTGGTTGGTTTACTTCTAGTTTAATTTGATTTGAGAAACCAATATTTGATCAAGTCATATATGGAATCCTAGTAGGACTAGGATTCCATCCTTGCACCACATTTGCCCCACTCCCCCAATGTCCCACACACTTTCTATTTTGGCATAGAATCCTCTCTCCCTGATGGTTCATGCATGCCCACTCTCCTTCTCACTCTCTCTTATTTGGAATAAGTTATGGACCAAGTTTATAGAAGGTAAGTTGTTGTGGTTTGTTTGGACTCTATATGATAGAATCCCAACAAACTAAAACTCCTTGCTTTGTGCCGGCCCTCACATGATTTTTTTCTTTATTTTCTATGATAGAAAAAGAAAGTTTTTGTGTGCCTACCAGGTGGTCCATGGCATGGGATGAGGAGGAGGCACCCAAGTGTTGGGCATCCCAACAACTTGCCAAATATTATCCTACCTTATCTAGGAATTTGACCTAGACAAGACTCTTCCATATATCTATATATATAGCTCATTTTAGTTTAATTTTTAGAGAGATTGTAGATCATAGAGAGAGATTTTCAGTGTGAAAAAATCATAGGGAAAATATTCTTGGGCATTGGGTTTTCATAGACACCAATCTAGGTGTTTAGGTGAGAGAAGAAAGAAGAAGAAGAAGGTCTTCTTCTAGGGTTTCCTCCATTCATCATTTTTTCTCCACTTTTGATTTTTTTTTTTGAGAATATCTCAGATATAAAATCTCTCATCTTTCTTTTGATCTTTGGAGAGTTCAAATCAAGAAGAAGAAAGCACCGGATCGACCATCAAAGAAGAATCAGCACAGTACTAGCATACTGTGCTGATTTCCTGCATCAAACTTTTGATCGTTGTTCGTGGGCTCATGTGGACATCTCATAGAAGCTGGACATGTGTGTGGCTTAGAGCTTCATTCTTCAGCCTAGATCAGTAAGTTAGAATATCTAACTTGCATAGGTAATATGGATCTGATCCTATGTTACATATCTATAATGGATCTAGCGTAGATCCATGTTGATGTGATCAACATATCTTTTACTTCTAATATTTTAAAATTTTTGATTTAATATCATGCTACAATTATGTAATACAATCTTAGATCTAGGAGTACTCTAGTTTTTATAAATAAATTTTAATTTATTTCTATCTTCCACTGCCTAGATTTGAAAAAGTTTCAAGATCTAACCCTGAAATTCTAGATCTGATTCCTTCAATTGGTATCAGAGCCTAAATTGATTATTACATGATTATATGTGCATATTTATATTATTTCTTAGATTAGATCTAATTTATAATCTAACTATTAAATTTAAAATTAAAAATCATGATCACACGAACTGCTTATAAGGTTGTCTTGCTATAAGATTTATCTCTTATAGTAGAAAGATTGTCCTAGTTCATGTAGATCTATTTTTTATCATTAATTTATTACATGTGATCTAATTTTATTTATAATTTATTAAATTTAAAAAAATTTTAGATCTAAAAATAAAATTTTTAGATTCCACGAACTGATTATAAGATTGTCCTACTGTATGGTTTAACCCTTACAGTGGAGAGGTTATCCTAGTATGTGCTGATCTAAAATATTGATCATAAAATCTTAGATTAGATCTAAAAAATTTTATGATCTGATTAAAAATATTTTAATCTAATTTTAATCATCATAAATATGTTAGATTTGATCTTAGGTAATTTATAATTGATTGGAATTGAAACTATTTCAATTACATGAACCTATTTAGATTAGATCTAAAATAGTTTCATATTTATCTTATTCGTATATTGATTATGAATCAAACATGCAACTTAGTTGGTAGAATCATATTATAAAAATATTTTATAAATATAAAAATTATTTTTGAAAAGTCGAACCCTAACCCTCAATCCAAAACTTAATTAAGAATTAAGAAGTTGTTTGATTAGGATCTAAGATTGTGAATTGAAGATCCTAAGACACAAATCATAACACATTGAGTTAAATGGATTAGTGAAGATTAAGTCCATTAATTGGGTTAGACCTAGGATTAGATTAAAGAATGGACTTAATTAGAGAATAGACTAAATCTAATCAATTATTGTCTTAGTTGTAGTTGGTCAAGTCCATGTCTTTAATGCGATCCAAGATGGACTTGATTTTTGGCTATGCGGTTTAGTATGAACTGTTAGGTTGATCTAATTGAGAATAATTAAATTAGTTGGTGTCTAAGATAAATCAGATCGATGGTCTTTAATTGGCAGCCTACTTATCTGGCCATTTTTTATGGTGTCTAAGGCAAGCTTTGGCAAACCCTCCTACTAATCGAACTTACCTGACCTCTTGATGAAATTAAATTTTAATTAGATTACTTGAGTATTCGAGCTGACTGATGTTAGTTAGGTAAATCAGTGTGACTGATTTAAATGCTCCTAGACCAGCCAATTAATGGTCTCCCTTAAGCTAACTTGATGAAGCCAGTGGGAGGATCATGACAAGCTGGTTTATCCGACTTTCTCTCTTTCTTAAATTATTTTTTTTTAAAATTATTAGATTCTTAAAATAAAATAGTTATGATGATAACTAGATCATAGTCTCCCATTAAGTGGATCATAATGGGTCCATTAGTTGGATAATTATTAAAGGCCCATAGGCTCGGTGCTTATTCGCTAATGAAATTA
The DNA here is from genome assembly GCA_006176705.1 of Cocos nucifera. Lineage (NCBI taxonomy): Eukaryota > Viridiplantae > Streptophyta > Magnoliopsida > Arecales > Arecaceae > Cocos > Cocos nucifera. Next base: position 134,791 of record QRFJ01002408.1, read on the forward strand.
TTATTCATAATATAATTTCTTGGTTAAATCTCTCTAAATAGTGATTAGATTGATCAACTATAGTTGAGCTTAATCATTCATTAGTTAAATGGACCAAGTACGATCATGTTAATGGTTGGACCTAACCGAGACTTTTAGTGGAGGCCTTAGCCTATTGAAAAGATACCTAGGGCAAAATTAAATTACTTGAAATTGTTTGGAGAAATAATTGATTGTGAACCTATCCTTAGATGTACATGAGTTGACTAACTATAGTTGGGCTTATGTACAGTCTATGTAGATTTTAGTACCTACTAAGGAATTAGGATAATTTTTCGAATTAAAGATAAAAGCTACCAATTTGAATAAAATAGTGGAAGAACCTTTTTGATTAAAGTAGAAATCTTAAGGATTAATCAATCAATTACTAATTAGGCTTTTGGTTCTTCTTTATGCTGTTAAACCCAAACCAGTTGCTCCATTCACTGTTGAAGTATTGAAAGTTGAATGTTGTTCAGTAGCATGAAGTGGTTTATGCTGGGGCCTCTATGCCCAGATTAAATATAAGGTCCAAGAATAACCTAGATCAGACAGAATGCTGTAATGAGTAGGGGCATTGGAAGAGAAACTATTCTTAGTATCTTGATGACCCCAACAGGCTGAATAAGAGAGATAAGTAAATAGTTGTTGATCAAGGATGTTATATGATAACACCTTGTAATTTTTCTATTTGTGATATTTCTACTTAGGTATTGGGTACCGAAAGTTTAGTCCATATTTAAAATATATTATAAGAACTTCAAATTAGTAGAAGATTTGAAAATAATGAGATTCTTAAATATTGGAGATGGAAGGTCTGTTCCAGTTCTAGCTATGAAAATAGTTTAACTTATTCTCAATAATAATATCATTTCTTTAAATGAATGTGATTATTGTCCTTTCTTTCTGATGAATACAATCTTTGTTAGCCTTTTGCACAAAGATGATTATCATTTATCTATAGAAGAAGATTATTATGATATCATTATGAATGATGTTACAAAAATATAAGGACAATAAAGAAATGATATTTATATTTTATCACAGTCTGTGAGTATAATGTACACTTCTAGAAAATATTCTAGATTAGATAATATCTTTGATATTTACCTATGGTATTGTAGGCTAGGTCATATTAACAAAAATAGGATAAACAGATTGATCCAAGAGGGAATCTTTGAAGTCAGTGATTGTGAATCACTTCCAATCTATGAGTCTTATCTTCTGAAAAAAAATGATCAAGTCATTTTTTATTGAAAAAGATGAGAGAGCAACTGAGCTCTTAGGTTTTGTACATACTGATGTATGTGGACCAATAAGCATAGATACCAAAGGTGGATATTTCTACTTTATCACTTTCATAGATGATCTATCTAGGTATGGATATGTCTATCTAATGAAATATATGTCAAATTCATTTAAAATGTTTAAAAGATTTTGAAGTGAAGTAAAAAAATAAACTGGGAAGAGTATTAAAATTCTTCAATCAGATTGAGGAGGTGAATATCTATGTAGTGAGTTCTTGACATATCTAGGAGAGAATAAGATTCTTTCATAGTTGACTCCTTCAGGAACACCATAGTATAATGGTGTATCGAAAAGAAAAAATCAATCCTTGTTAGACATAGTTCGATCCATGATGGGATTTGCTAGTCTGCCTATTTCATTTTAGGATTATGCTCTTGAGACTGCATGTTATATATTGAACAATGTACTAAGTAAATCTATCGCAAAGACTCCATATGAGATATAGATTGGGCGTAGGCCTACACTCTCTCATCGATAGATTTGGGGATGTTCGGCCTATGTCAAACATTTGCATACAGATAAGCGTGGATCTCGGTTTGATAAGTGTGTGTTTATAAGATATCCCAAAGAAAGTAAGGGTTACTATTTCTACCATGCTGAAGAACAAAAGATGTTCGTCAGCTTTAAGACAAACTTTTTAGAAAAAGAGTTCCTTGGTAAAGGAACTGTTGTCTTTAAGATTGAACTTGATGAAGTTCAACAGGTAGAAAGACCGATACCTATAGCTGAACCTAAGTCAAATTTAATTAGATCAGATTTGGAGCTCAATGTACCTGCACCATTAAGGCAATCCAATAGAGTATCCCATCAGTCGGATAGATACTATGGTTTCTTAATCCGGGATGGTGATTCCATCAAACTTGATGAGAACGATGAGGATCCGATCACCTATATGGATGCAATGCAAAGACCTGATTTTGAAAAATAACTCAAGACCATGAAGTCCAAAATGGAGTCCATGAAGGTCAATAATGTATGGACATTGGTTGACCCACCCAAAGGGATTAAACTCATTAGATGTAAGTGGGTCTTGGAAAGAAAGAGGGGCGTAGATGAAAAGATGGAGAGCTATAAAGCCCATCTGGTTGTTAAGAGATATCATCACTGTTATGGTATTGACTATGATGAGACATTCTCTCCTATGATAATTTTCAAATTCATTTGGATAATGCTTGTAATTGCTGCCCATCTAGACTATGAGATCTGGCAGATGGATGTAAAGATAGCTTTTCCAAATGGAGAGTTGATCGAAGAGGTATATATGATACAACCTGAGGGGTTCACATCCATAGATGAGTCCAAGGTGTGCAAGCTTCAAAGATCCATTTATGGTTTGAAGCAGACATCTTGGACTTAGAACATGCATTTTGATAAGGTGATCAAAATGTATGGCTTCGTTAAGAATGGAGAAAAGCCCTACATTTATAAATGGACAAATGATCCAATAATGGTATTTTTTATCTTGTATGTGGATGACATTCTCTTAATCGAGAATGACATCCTCGTACTGCAGGGAATAAAAGTTTGGTTGTCATCTCAGTTCTTCATGAAGGACTTGGGTGAAGTATCCTACATCCTAGAGATGAAGATCTATAGGAATAGATCTAAAAGGATGCTTGGTTATCCTAATCTATGTACATAGATATTATTCTGAAGAGATTTAGCATAGAGATTTTCAAAAAGAATTATCTCTCGATAGGCCATGACATATCTCTCTCTAAGGATTATCCGTAACTCCTGAAGAGAAAGAGCATATGAGTAGAGTCCCATATGCTTCAGTAGTGAGATCTATCATGTACGCCATGATATGTATGAGATTAGACGTGATATACTTATTAGGAGTAGTGAGTAGATACCAGTCTAATCATAGAGAAAGTCACTGAAAAGTAGTTAAAGCCATCCTTAAGTATTTAAGAAATACTAAGGACCAATAGTTGGTATATGCTGAGTTAGATCTGAAAGTTGTGGGGTTTACAGACTCCAACTTTCAATCTAAGCATGATGACAGTAGAAGCGTATTGGGATATATCTTTACTTTGAATGATAGGGCCATCTGCTGGAAGAGTTCTAAGAATCATACTATGGCAGACTCTATTTACGAAGCAGAGTACATTGCAGCATCAGATGCCGTAAAGAAAGCTGTGTAGCTAAGAAAGTTCATCATCAAGATTGAAGTAGCATCCTCTCTTGATGGCCCGATTCTGCTCTACTGTGACAACATTTGTGCCATTGCACATGCGAAAGAACCAAAGGCACACCAAAGGACAAAGCACATTCTATGCCGCTTTCACCTAGTCCGAGAGATCTTGGATCGAGGTAACGTCGACCTTTAAAAGATCAATGAAAAGAAGAATCCAACTGACCCCTTCACTAAAGCCCTGACAATTAAGAAGTTTGATGACCACAAGTCAAAGATGGGTATTAGATACTATGCCGAGTGGTTTTAGGACAAGTAGGAGTTGTTTGAAAATGTGTCCCAAAGCCAATCATCAGTCTATTGATGGTTGAGCTATATCATAATTATAATTAATTTATTAATTAATAAAATATATTTTTGATATTTTTTTCATAATTTTTCATCTTCTAGTGAACTTCATTATTGTGATGAAGTTCTTAGGACTATTTATGTTCGATAAAGAGAGAATTTATCGATTAGTCCTTAAAACTATTCACAACTAAATGATAGGTTGTTAATAAGGATGACAGCATCTATCTAGCATAGATCGTTGTATATAATATAGGTTAGTTGTCCTCTTAATTAAGAAGTATGGAAATACTTGTATGGCATATAGATGAGATATGGGGGTACATCATCATTAAATATGACCAACTCCAGAGTATTCTACTGTCGAGAATGTCTTTGATGAAATATAGGTATAAGTATCCCTTTGACCTAAGATCACCTCAGTGGCTTGCAAGCAACTTACTATGCATTGGCATTGGACTAATTGAATTTCTAATTTAGTAATAGAAGGCTTCTAGGTATAGTCAAGTACTTGTGAAGTCGATGTGTGATCAAGATGGGATTGACCACTCCAAGAATTGGAGAAAAATGTATCACTGTATTTCAATATACCAAAATCTTGACTGAAATAATCCATGAGATGGATTTTATATTTTAGAATATAATGTGGACAGCCTGATCAATGTTGATAGTTGAACCCTAAGGTATCATACAAGCATTTTATTCAAGGGGATGAATTATATAGAAACTATATCTACATGGATTCTAAGAATGTTGTTCTAACACATTCGACCTATCCGGCTATTGGATACTATTACTAGATGATCACTTTGATTGGTATAAAAATTTATTCTTATTCTATTGGCTTATGTTTGGACCTATAGAGGTCACACATATTAGAGTTCATAATCTGATCGGATGGTTGATCAACGATTAAGAATCATTCTATGGTTAAACGATCAATATGATTGATGTTTAACCTAATGCAAGTATTGTAGGAGGATCGATTAGTAATTAGATTGCTAATTGACTTAATTTAATTTAGACAAAAGACTGAGATTAAGTCTAATTAAATATGATTTAATTAGATTTGGTTTGGGCTTGATTGGATCAAGTTCAATTGGTTTATTGGGTAAGCCAAGTGTAAGGAAGAACTAATCCTAGTTCAACTAGGACTTGGGTCAATCCAATGTTTAATTTGATTAAAAAATTAATTTAAATTTAAATATAATTTAATCTAATTTAATTAGATTCTTAATTAGGTTAGGACCTAATTTAATTAGGTTGGTTTACTTCTGATTTAATTTGGTTTGATAAACTAATTTTTGACCAAGTCATATATGGAATCCTAGTAGGACTAGGATTCCATCCTTGCACCACATTTGCCCCATGCCCCCCACGTCCCACACTCTCTCTATTTTGATGTAAAATCCTCTCTCCCTGATGGTTCATGCATGCCCACTCTCCTTCTCTCTCTCTTATTTGGAATAAGTTATGGACCAAGTCTATAGAAGGTAAGTTGTTGTTGTTTGTTTGGACTCTATACGATAGAATCCCAACAAACTAAAACTCCTTCCTTTGTGCCACCCTCCATCTAATTTTTTTCCTGATTTTCTATGATAGAAAAAGAAAGTTTTTGTGTGCCTACTAGGTGGTCCATAGCATCGGATGAGGAGGGGGCACCCAAGTGCTGGGCATCCCAACAACTTGCCAAATATGGTCCTGCCTTGTCTAGGAATTTGATCCAGACAGGACTCTTCCATATCTCTATATATATGGCTCATTTTGGTCTAATTTTTGGAGATGTTGTAGATCATAGAGAGAGATTTTAGGCATGTGAAAATTATAGAGAAAAGGTACTTGGGCACTAGGTTTTCATAGACACCAAATTCACATGTCTAGGTGAGAGAAGAAAGAAGAAGAAGAGGGTCTTCTTCTAGGGTTTCTTCCATTCATCCATTTTCCTCCACTTTTGAGATTTTTTTTTGAAAGTGTCTCAGATCTAAAATCTCTCCTTTTCCTTTTGATTTTTGGAGAATCCACATCTAGAAGAAGGAAGCACCAGATCAACCATCAAAGAAGGATCAGCACAGTACTAGCGTATTGTTCTGATTTCCTGTATCGAACTTCTGATCAGGATTCATGGGCTCGTGTGGACATCTCTTAGAGGTTGAATGTGTGTGCAGCTTGGAGCTTCATCTTTTAGCCTAGATCAATAAGTTAGAACATCTAACTTGCACAGGTAATATGGATTTGATCCTATGTTACATATCTACAATAGATCTAGTGTAGATCCGTGTTGATGTGATCAACATGTCTTTTACTTCTAATATCTTTTAATTTCTGATTTAATCTCAAGCTACAATCATATAATATGATCTTAGATCTAGGGATTCTCTAAATTTTTAAGAATAAATTTTAATTTATTTCTATCTTCTGCTGCCTAGATCTAAAAAAGTTCTAAGATCTTGTCCTAAAACCCTAGATCTAGTTCCTTCAGTATGGATTTATCCTGGTCTGATTGGACCTTATCTTGGTTAGATCAAGGTCTATCCTGATCAGATCAAGACTTGTCCCGCTCTCATATGAGGGGCATCAGGACAAAGGGTCGTTTGACCCGATCTTTATAGCAAAGAAAGGATGAAGCGCGTGCCCTAGATGAGTTGCATGAAGAGTGAGGGTGCACACGCCCCTCCTTGGCATGTGCCTCTTGTGGATAAACATGGGAGGTTATCCATTCAAAAGGTTTTGAATGGGTCAAAGAGTTTGAAAAGTTCAAACTCCCTGGAGAGGAATTTATCTGCGCCAACTCCACGTTATCCAAATTATGTGGCTCCAACTTTTCTTCCATTTTGTGTGACAAAATAAGAGAAAATATTCAGATGTTGGCATGGAGGTCTTTGAGGAGCCCATCTACTTCTTAGCTTTGAATCGTTCAAAGCCTAGAAGCCCTAAGACTCTAGTGTTGTGGTTTGTCTATAAATAGATGATAAGACCAAAGGGTTTGGCCATCAGTTCCACCCACACCCAGGCTCTGTCTCTTATTCTCCTCCATGCCTCCTCTCCCTCCTCTTCTCCCTCTTCTCCATGCCCAAGAGTTGGGTGGATCAGCTATCTGAGCATCGGAGTGCTACTACCGCTAGACCACATCAAAGAAATCTTGATCGTGTGATGATCGATCTACTACTAGAGATTGGATTGAAGGCACGCCCAAGATTTTTAGATTTAGATCTTTGGAGATCAGATCTAGAAGGAGAAGACTTCTAGATCTAACCCGAGCAAATACTGGTAGAGGCTGGGCACGTGTGCGACTACAAGTCAGAACCTCGAGCTGCTTCCAGATCATCACTGCAAGTGAACTATTCATCCAAATCATGTGGTATTCGATACCATAATTTTATTTTTATGTTTCAGATCTATCTAATCGAATCTGAGAACTCTCAAATTTGATTGGATCAGTATTAAAATTTTTTAAAATTTTTCTTCATGACCTAATCCGATCAGGCCGATCTTGCAGTTGCAATTTTTTCTTCAGGAGGTTTGTTGAACAAAGATCCGCTCGAAGTGCTAACTTTTTGCGGATCCATTTTAATGATCGATCTATAAACTATTCTTCGGATCTCTTGAATTCCCCAAGAGAAGAAGAATAGATGGAGGATTGAGAACATACTTGTTGCCTATAAATATAGCAACCCAAGAAGGGGGGTGAATTGGATTGTTTAAGAAAAATTTAAACCAAATTAAAGTTAAGCAAGTATGTGCTTCTATTCAAGCTAAGTTGTGTATTTGAGATGTATATAATGCAAGCAACAGTGAAATCATGATATAATTAGGGCTAAGCAAGAATTTAATCAAGCTAAGAAAAAATTAAAAGTATGCAAGATAAGAGAGAAAAGGCACAACACAAATATAAAATAATTTATAGTAGTTCGGTGCACCCTCGCACTTACATACACTCCCCAAGAGCCTCTTGAAATTTTACTATAATCCTTTGACTATAGTATATTTATTTTAACTCAAAATCATAAATAAATCTAATTGATTTTCTAAGATCATCAACCACAATCTTACATTGATAGTTTTTTGGACTCACTATCAACTCAATTGATTTTCTGGATCACCAACCATAATCTTACACCAATAGTTTTCCATGCTCACTATCAACCTGGTTGATTTTTTAGGCTCACCAATCAAAACCTACACTGTTGGTAAAGAATCCAGTCGATGTCGGATCAAGCTAGAGTTGAGGAAGAAGAGGTCGCCGTCAGTGACCTGCAAAATAAAGTTCCATCTGCAGTCCGTGGTGGTGGCTCTGGCAGGACCCTCCAATGATCAAGTTAGCTCTTTTGGCCAATAGAAATGGAGTACTCAGAGAGAAATTCAGTAGAGTTTTGGGAAGAAGAAGAGAGCTTAGAAAAAATGTATCCAGAGGATCCCTTTTTATAGACGAAACTTGTGGCAAGCTGATTGTGACAGCCATAACCGTCCAATAGCAGATTGCTTGGGGTCGCCTATAGTAGACTGATTGTGACAACCATAATCATCCGATAGTGGGCCACTCAGAGCGGCCTATAGCAGACTGATAGTGATAGTCATAATCATCTGGTAATGGGCCACTTAGGGCCACGTGGAGTTCATTATGGAGAGGTGTCCATTGTCGTGATGTGCCTGTTCATCAAGATTTAATAGTCGAAGCTCGGAGGAAGCTGGCGTTGGTTAGTGAAGAGCTTTGACATACATCAATTCCAATGGAGTTCAGATTCCTAAAGATAATACAGCTAGAGGGGATGATTCGAGAGGAATATTACTTAAAATCTGAAAGTGATCCACTAAAGAAATTCAGATGGAGTTTGACTAATGAAGAAGTCTAGAAGGAGCCCGATAGATGGAGAAGTCTGGGAGGAGTTTAGCTCCTAGAAAAATCTGACTAAAGAAGGAGTCCAGAAGGAGTTCGGCTCCTAGAGGAATTCAACTGAAGGAGGAGTCTGGAAGGAGTTTAACTCCTAAAAAAATTTGATTGGAGGAGAAGTCTAGAAGAAGAGGAAGAAGTTTGGCTTTTGGAGGAATCCGACTGAAGGAGGAGTCCAAAAGGAGTTCGACTCTTGAAGGAATCTAACTGAAGGAGAAGGTCAGAAGGAGTTTGGCTCCTGGAGGAATTTGATTGAAGGAGAAGTTCGAGAGGAGTTTGGCTCTTGGAGGAATCCGAATGAAGAAGAAATTCGAAAGGAGTTCGACTCCTGGAGGAATCCAACTGAAGGAGAAGTCCGGAAGGAGTTGGCTCCTGGAGGAATCCAATTGAAGGAGGAGTCCGGAAGAAGTTCGCTCCTGGAGGAATCCGATTAAAGGAGTCTGGAGAGAGTTTGGCTTCTGAAGAAATCTGATTGAAGGAGAAGTCTAAGAGGAGTCTAACTAATGGAGAAGCCTGACTAAAGAAGAAGTCTGGGAGAAGTTTGACTGATGGGAAAGTCCATAAGGAGCCTGGATGATGGAAAAATCTCGAAGGAGTTTGGCTCTTGGAGGAATCTGACTGAAGGAGGAGTTCGGAAGGAGTTTGGCTCCTAGAGGAATCTAATTGAAGGAGAAGTCTGAGAGGAGTCTGACTGATGGAGAAGTTCAACTGAAGAAGAAGTCTGGGAGGAGTTCGATTGATGGAGAAGTCCAGAAGAAGCCCGAGTGATAGAGAAGTCTGGGAGGAGCTCAGCTCCTAGAGGAATCTGACTGAAGGAGGAGTTCAGAAGGAGTTTGGCTCTTGGAAGAATCTGATTGGAGGAGGAGTCCAAAAGGAGTTTGGCTTCTGGAGGAATCTGATTAAAGGAGAGGTCTGAAAGGAGTTCGACCATTGAAAGAGTTCGACTGCTGAAGGAGTCCGAAAGGGGTTCGACTGTGGGAGGAGTCCGGAAGAAGTTCGATCGCTGAAGGTAGAATTTTTTATCGAAGTTCTTTCGTGATTACTAGTTACATTAGGCTAAGCATCAGACTAGACTTCGATGGAAGTAGGATTTATCCCTAACAATAGTCTCCCTACTTTTGAGTTCGAAATTCGAAGGAAGAGAGTACAAAAAAGATGACAGTTGAAGTTCTTTTTCGATCTCTGCATCCGTTGAGGTTGAAGCTCGAGGAAGATCTCATGTTCGATTGAAGTTGAAGCTCCGAGGAGATCTTATCTCCAGCCAACGTTGAAGGAGATCTTATCTCTTATTAGGGTTGAAGCATGGAGGAGATCTTATCTCCAACTGAGGTTGAAGGAGATCTTATCTCCTATTGAAGTTGAAGCTGGGGGGGGAGTTTCGGTCCTGGGTTCCCGCACTTGTTGCTTGTTGCGGACGTCGAGCTCATTATGGATGTCAGGCCTATTTTGGACAATGAACTAGGACCTCTCTTGCAAACTAGGATAAGGTTCTATCTTTCGCATTTGACGTAGTCAGGTTGTCGTGGAAAAATACGTGTTAGGATTCTCCACCGAGCTTCTTTCTTCTCCACGTCTTTAGCCTACGAGGTTCTGACTTTTGCTCGTATTAGGACGAGGTTCTCCTCCCATTCCTAACAGACGGTAGGGGTACATTAGGGCCATTGTCGGGGCCTCTCTTCTCACCTCATCTAAAATGAACGAGGCCTTCAACTTTGCTCACGTTTGGATGAGATTCTCCTCCTGTTCCCAACGGGCTATAGGGGCACATTAGGGCCATTATCGGGGCATCTCTTCTTACCTCATCTAAAACAAACGAGGCCTTCGACTTTGCTCATGTTAGGATAAGGTTCTTCTCCTATTCCTAATGGGCTATAGGGGCACATTAGGACCATTGCTAGGGCCTCTCTTCTCACCTCATCTAAAATGAACGAGGCCTTCTACTTTGCTTATGTTAGGATGAGGTTCTCCTCCAATTTCTAATAGACTGTAGGGACACATTAGGGCCATTGTCAGGGCCTCTTCCCTCAACTCATCTAAAATGAACGAGGCCTTCGACTTTGCCTATGTTAGGATGAGGTTCTCCTCCTGTTCCTAACATGGCAATAGGGGCACAGATGGACCGTTGAATGGACCTCTCCCCTCTTTCTATCTTAAATAACCAAAGGTCTTCGACTTGCTCATACTAGGATGAGGTTCTCTTTCTGTTCTTAACATGGCACTAGGAGCACAGATGGATCATTGAATGGGCCTCTCCCCTCCTCCTTTCCTAAATAATCAGAGGTCTTTGACTTGCTCATGTTAGAATGAGGTTCTCCTTATATTCCTAACGTAACACTAGAGGCATAGATGGGCCATTGAATGGGTCTCTCCCTCTTCCTATCTTAAATAATCAGAGGTCTTCGATTTGCTCATGTTAGGATGAGGTTCTCCTCCTATTCCTAACATGGCACTAGGAGCATAGATGGACTGTTGAATGGGCCTTTCTCCTCCTCCTATCTTAAATAATCGGAGGTCTTCGACTTGCTCATGTTAGGAGGAGGTTCTCCTATTCCTAACATGGCACTAAGGGCACAGATGGGCCGTTGAATGGGCCTCTCCCCTCCTCCTGTCTTAAAATAATTGGAGGTCTTCAACTTGCTCATGTTAGGATGGGGTTCTCCTCCTATTCCCAACATGGCACTAGGGGCACAGATGGGCCATTGAATGGACCTCTTTTCGTCCTTCTGTCTTAAAAAATTGGAGGTCTTCGACTTGCTCATGTTAGAATGAGGTTCTCCTCCTATTCCTAACATGACAATAGGGGCATAGATGGACCATTGAATGGGACTCTCCCCTCCTATCTTAAATAATCGAAGGTCTTCGACTTGCTCAAGTTAGGATGAGGTTCTCCTCCTATTCCTAACATGGCACTAGGGGCATAGATGGGCCATCAAATGGACCTTTTTTCTCCTCCTATCTTAAATAACCGAAGGTCTTCAACTTGCTCATGTTAGGATGAGGTTCTCCTCCTATTCCTAACATGGCACTAGGGGCATAGATGAGTTGTTGAATAGGCCTCTCTCCTCCTATCTTAAATAATCAGAGGTCTTCGACTTGCTCATATTAGAATGAGGTTCTCCTCCTATTCCTAACATGGCCACTTTTGATTGCTTCTTTTCTATCATCACATAGTTTTTGTACCAAGAAATAATAATATTAAAATAGAGTAGTGTTATTGGAAGAAAATTACTGATAGTATATTTTCAAATTTTCTAAATTCTAAGGTTATGGGAGTGTTGTTCCTCCAAGCTCCTTCGGATGAAAAGTTCTGGACTGGACGACCTCCTCTATTTCATACGGACCTTCCCAATTTAGGGCAAGCTGTCCCTGGCTCTGAGGCTAAGAGATGGTAGCTTGCCGAAGCACTAAGTCTCCCACTCTGAATGTTTTACCTCTGACTCTGGAGTTATAGTATTGGGCCACCCTTCGTCTGTAGGCCGCCATCCAAACCTTGGCTTTCTCTCTTTCTTCTTCCAGCAGGTTGAGGTTGAGTCTGAGGTCTAGTGAGCTACGCCGCTCATCGAAGGCCACGATCCATGCTGATAGGAGCTTAAGCTTGATTGGGATGACTGCCTCCATTTCAAAGGCTAAGGCAAACGATATTTTCCCAATCGATAGCTTTTGAGTAGTTTGGTATGCCTAGAGGATGTGGTAGAGTTTGTCCACCCAAGCCCCCCTTGCTCTATCGAGCCTTGTCTTGATGCCTTGCAGTAGGGTCCGATTGGTTACTTCAGCTTCCCCATTTGCCTATGGGTGAGCTACCAACATGACGTGATGGGAGATATTTAGATCCTTACAGAACTCAGCAAACCTTGTCCCAGCAAACTGTCACCCATTATCTATTATAAGAGTTTGTGGCAGACCGAATCGACAGATGATTGACTTTCAGACGAAGTTCTGTACCTTGGCCTCGGTAATTTTTGCAAGTGGTTCAGCTTCGATCTATTTGGTGAAATAGTCGATCGTGACTAGGAGAAACTTTCATTATCCGAACGCCATTGGGAAAGGATCAAGTATATCCATTCTCCACTGTGCAAATGGCCAAGGTAAGCTTAGTGGAGTAAGCTCGGAGGTCGCCTATCTTCGTATGTTTGTATTTCTCTGACAGTGATCATATTTCTTGACATACTTTATAGAATCGTGGCACAAGGTCGGCCAATAGCACCCTTACCAAAGTAGTTTTTGTGATAGAGACCTGGCTCCTACATGACTTCCATAAATTTTCTCGTGCACTTTCCATAATGCGAAGTCAGCCTCTAAAGGTCAGAGACATCTCAGTAGTGATAGCGAATATGACCTCTTATACAACTTGCCCTCATACAAAATGTATTGAAAGGCTTGATTTTTGAGTTTCTAAGCTTCTTTTGGATCACGAGGAAGAACTCCCTCTTTGAGATAGGCAACTAATGGGTCAATCCAGCTTGGCTCGAGCTCCATTTGCATAATGAATTATGATTCCTCTAAGCTTAGGTATTTTAGAGTTTGAAAAAATACTTCTTTGGATAGTTCGGCTGGGACTGAAGTGGCCAATTTAGAGAGAAGATTGGCTCTTGTATTTTCTACCCTCAAAATCTGTCGAATGCCAAAACTGTCAAAGGCCAGAGTCAAATCCTTTACATTCTCAAGGTATTTCATTATACTTTCCTCCCGTGCTTCATAATTGCCACTAACTTGACCGATCACTAATTGAGAATCACTATAGACTTGAAGTTGATCTACTTTTAACTCTTTTGCTATTTTTAACCCTACGATCAATGCTTCATATTTGGCCCCATTATTAGTTATAGAAAATTCAAAGTATAGCGCATACTCGATGATGACTCCCTCAGGGTTGACTAAGACTAACCCTGCACCTGCTCCAACGGTGTTGAATGAAGCATCCACGTACAGGACCCAAAAATCATTGAAAGGGTTGGCACTCTTTTCGTAGAGGCTCGATTGTGACAATAAGATGCCGGTCTCATTTTGTGCAAGCTCAGCATCATCTAGAATGGTACATTCTACTATAAAATCTATCAATATCTAGGCTTTAATCGATGGTCAGGATCGATAATTGATGTCAAACTTTATGAGCTCGATTGCCCATTTTGCGATTCTTTCAGAAGCATCCATTCGATGAAGGACTACTTTTATTGGTTGATCCATGAGGACCGTTATGGTATGCCCCTGAAAGTAAGATCGGAGTCTTCTAACGGTAATTAAAAGAGAGTAAGTCAATTTTTTTAGCTTAGAGTACCTGGTCTCTACATCCCTCAGGACCTGACTTACGTAGTATACCGATCGCTGCATCTTCACTTCCTTCTTGACCAGGACTGCTACCAAGGCCACCGAGGAGACTGCTAGGTACAAGAATAATTCTTCTTCGAGTTTGGGCTTTGCTAGCAGTGGAGATGAGATGAGGTAGTTTTTGAGCCCCTCAAATGCCCAAATGCCCATTGGCACTCCATCGTCTAGCAGAAGTTTTTTGGTTGCTTGAAAACATGGAAGAAGGGCATGCATCACTCGATCGATCTCGAGATAAAGCAATTTAGGGATGCCACTTTTCCAATCAGGTACTAAACTTCTTTGATTATTTTTGGAGCAGTCATCTCTTGAATAGCCTAGATTTTTTTTGGATTTGCTTTAATCCCGTGCCTTGACACCATAAACCCCAAAAACATTCCTAAGGTCACACCAACGGTGCACTTGGTCGGGTTCAGCTTCATCTTATACTTCCTGAGTGCAGTAAAGATTTCTTCAAGGTCAGCGATGTGGTTTATAGAAGCTCAGCTTTTAATGAGCATGTCATCACATACACCTCCATATTACAGCCGATTTGCTTCTTGAAGATCTTATTGATCAGATGCTGGTACGTTGCCCCTGCATTCTTGAGTCCAAAGGGCATAACCCTGTAATAGTAAAGACCATGGTCAGTAATAAAAGTAGTTTTCTCCTCATCCTCTGATGCCATCCATATCTGGTTATAGCCGGAGAAGGCATCCATGAAGGTAAGGAGCTCGTGGCCCAAGGTTGCATCTATCAGTTGATCAATCTTGGGTAGAGGATAGCTATCTTTTGGATAGGCTTTGTTTAGATTCTTGAAGTCTATACACATCCTTCATTTGTTGTTTGCTTTTTTTACGAGGACCACGTTTGAGACCCAGGTTGGATAGTTAACTTTCTGGATAAATCCAGCTTTGAGGAGCTTGCCTACTTCTACGATTGATTTTTGCCTCTCTGGAGCATGGTTGTGCATCTTCTCTTTTACCAGTCGATACTTAGGATCAACGGCCAGCCAATGTTCCATGATCTCAGCATCAATTTCTAACATATCTATTGGGGCCTAGGCAAAGATGTCTGCATTCTTTCTGAGGAAGGTGACAAGTTGCTCCCGAACCTCGTCCCCCAAGTTGGAGCTAATCTATACAGCGTGCTCCGCATTTCTATCATTTAAGGGCACTGATATGAGATCCTCCATAGGCTCATCCCGCTCCTCAGTGAGGTCATCATGGGCATCCAGACCATCAGCTAGACAAAGGTCGGGTTGGACATTATTCTGTAGGGCAATGGAGTAACAGCATTTCGCCATTGCCTAATCTCCACTGATTTTTCTAATTCCACAGCTCGTTGGGAACTTCATCTTTAGATAATAAGTTGACACCACTGCTTGGAGCACGTTCAACTCAGATCAGTCGAGAATAGCATTATAGGCAGATGGAGCCGTTACGACTAGAAAATCAACCTGTGCCTTAACCAGCTTCGGGCATTGCCCTGCAGTCATAGTCAAAGTTATTATACCCTCAACTGGTACGGCATCGCCAGTGAAGCCTACCAACGAAAATTTCATAGGTCCCAAGTGGTTATTGAGTAAGGACATTTTTAAGAAAGCATCATAAAATAAAACATCAACCAAGCTTTCATTATCTATCAAAATGCAGCGTACATCATAGTTGGCAATATTTAAAGAGATTACAACCACATCATTGTACGAGAACTGGACTCCTTAAGCATCCTCATTGATGAAAGTGATGGGCTCTTCAGTTCTCCATCTCTTCACTGGTCTTTTAGATCCGCTGGCCTCTTCACATCGAAGTCTCCTAGAGATAGTGTTGATGATATCGAGAGGCGGCCGATCTTCTTGTTGTTTCTTCCTTCTTGGTGGTTCTGACTACAGCAGTGCTCTTGACCGATCTTTCCTTGCTTTAGGTCGATGCCTAAGGAATCAACCTAGCCAGCCTCTCCTGATGAGCTCCTCGATCTCGTCTTGGAGCTGAATGTATTCTTCAGCATCGTGGCCATGGCTACGATGGTAGAGGTAGTGTTTGCTAGGATTGCGCTTGTAAGGATGAGTGCGCATCCTTTCAGACCTCAATAGTTGCTTCTTGATCTCCATCAATACTTGCATTTTTGGAGCATTGAGGGGGGTGTAATTATGAAACCTTCTGGGGGGAGAACTTCTTCATGCCCTTCTGTCAAAGCTTCTTTGACGACTAGTTCAAGAAGGAGTTCGGGCTTGCTTGTGTTCGGGGGAAGTTCATAAGTGCAGTCGAACTTCATTCGACTCTCCATCAGTTGTGAGTTTATTAGACTCACCCACCTGTCGCACTCCTGTGGCTACCTCATCTTTCAATTTGAAGGTTTCTTCTACTTGGGCATATCCCTTAATTCGAGCTAGTAGATTGGCAAAGTTCCTAAGATACTTCTTTTGGGAGAGTAGTAAATCATTCTTTTGAAGGCCTCCCTTGAGTGTGGCCATTGCAGCAGATTGATCCAAATTTTGGACCTCCAATGTAGCAGCATTAAATTGGATGACATAAGCTCGGATAGATTTTTCCTCCTACTTGATATTCATCAAGGAATTCGAACCTCGACATGGACATCAGCTGCTAATGAAGTAAGCTGCAAACTGATAGCTCATCTGATCAAAAGAGAAGATCAAACCTGACCTCAATGCTGAGTACCAGTTTCTTGCTACTCTCTTCAAGATAGATGAAAAAGCTTGGCATAAGATGACATCTGATGCGCCATGGAGTAGCATCATGGTCTGGAAGGCCTTCTGGTGATCGACTGGATCAACGGTTCCATCGTAGCTTTCAAATTAGGGGAGCTTGAAGTTTGGCAGAATGGGCTCTTGCATGATTCAGAGAGAGAAAGGGAGATTGGTGCAAATGTCATCATGGTGAGCTGGGGCAATGTGGTGGAGCTCCTCAATCTGTTAGTCCATCTCTCATAGTTTTTGATTGAGGATGTCATCTCGATCGTAGATCTTGGAAAGATTTCGATCATAGATGGAGAAGGTCTCTTCTAAAGAAGAATCATGATCTGAATGAGGTTCCTCTACTCTCTATTTCTCCTTTCCAGGGGTGACGGGTATGCTAGAACAAGTGCTCCTCATTAGGATCGATTTTTGACATCCCGATGGTGGGTTTTTCAATGAAACCGCCATCGGAGGCTGCCGTATGGCCTACACCATTTCGGTGAGACCTTGAATCTGCTACATCAGTAGGTTAAACTACTCTAGATCTACCATGGCCGTCGGTGGAGGTGGAGGTTGAAGTGCCAATGTTAGAGCAAGAACGAACGAATTTGGCTTAGATCTAGCAGCATAAGGGTAGATCTCTGGGTAGTCATCTTCTTTAGAGGCTTTTTTTGGGATTGAGGGAGAGGATGGAGATGAACCTTGAAGAAGAAGATCCACAGGGTCGACTGAGCACCCCTTTAAGAGTAAGGTACCTCAAGAACAGAGGGCGCTTCCTCTAGCACTAATCCTGTTGGTGCAGAATCTAGTCGATACCAAATCGAGCTAGAGTTGAGGAAGAAGAGGTCACCATCAGTGACCTACAAAATAAAGTACCATCTCGAGTCAGTTGTAGTGGCTCTGGTAGGATCCTCTGATGATTAAGTCAGCTCTTTTGGCCAATAGAAATGGAGTGCTCAGAAAAAAATTCAGCAGAGTTTTGGGAAGAAGAAGAGAGCTTAGAGAAAACATATCCAAAGGATCCCTTTTTATAGACGGAGCCTGAAGTAGGCTAATAGTGATAGCCATAATCATCCGATAGTGGGCCGCTCGAGGCTGCCTTTAGCAGACTGAATATAACAGTCGTAACTATTCGATAATGGGCCACTCGATGCCTCCTATAGTAGATCGATAGTGATAGACGTAACCATCCGATAATGGGCCGCTCGGGGCCACGTGAAGTTCGTTATGGAGAGAGGTGTCCGTTGTCGTGATGTGCTTGTTCGTTGAGATTTAATAATCGAAGCTTGGAGGAAGCAGGCATTGGTTCGTGAAAAGCTTTGACATACATCAATTTTAGCGGAGTTCAGACTCCTAAAGAGAATACAACTAGAGGGGATCATTTAGGAGGAATACTACTTAAAATCTGAAAGTGATTCATTGGAGGAATATGGATGGAGTTTGACTGATGGAGAAGTCTAGAAGGAGCCCGACTATTGGAGAAATCTAGGAGGAGTTTGGCTCTTGGAGAAATCCGACTAAAGGAGGAGTCCAAAAGGAGTTCGACTCCTGGAGGAATTCAACTGAAGGTGGAGTCTGGAAGGAGTTCTGCTCTTGGAGGAATCCAACTAAAGGAGGAGTTTGGAAGGAGTTTAGCTCTTGGAGGAATTCGATTGAAGGAGAAGTCTAAGAGAAGTTTGGCTCCTGGAGGAATCTGATTGAAGGAGAAGTCTGAAAGAAGTTTGGCTCTTTGAGGAATCTGACTGAAGGAGAAGTTTAGAGGAAGTTCGGCTCCTGAAGGAATCCAATTGAAGGAGAAGTTCGAGAGGAGTCTGACTGACGGAGAAGCCCGACTGAAAGAGAAGTCTGAAAGGAGTTCGACTGATGGAGAATTCTAGAAGGAGCCCGATTGATGGAGAAGTCTGGAAGAAGTTTGGCTCCTAGAGGAATCCGACTGAAGGAGGAGTTCGAAAGGAGTTTGGCTCCTGGAGGAATCCGATTGAAGGAGAAGTCCAAGAGAAGTCTGACTGATGGAGAAGCCCGATCGAAGGAGAAGTCTGAAAGGAGTTCGACTGATGGAGAAGTCCAGAAGGAGCCCGACCGATGGAGAAGTCTAGGAGGAGTCCGACTAAAGGAGGAGTCTGCAAGGAGTTTGGCTCTTGGAGGAATTCGATTGAAGGAAAGGTCCGAAAGGATTTCGATCACTGGAGGAGTTTGGCTATTGAAGGAGTCCGAAAGGGATTCGACCATGGGAGGAGTCCAAAAGGAGTTCAGCCACTGGAGGGAGAATTCTCGATCGAAACTCTTCCATGATTACTAGTTACATTAGGCTAAGCATCAGACTGGACTTCGGTGGGAGCGAGATTTATCCCCAACATACACAATATCCAATTCTTGGCTTGGACGAGACTTCACCCCAAGTTTCTTTCTTCCAAAGAAACTTGTAAACAAATGAAAATACAAAGATAAGTAATTTCAGCACAAAACCAATAATCATAAATAAACTCTTTTGATGCACCAAGAAGAAGTTAATTGATTGGCTCTTTTGAAGCTTGAACACTCTTCTTTGAAGCTTGAGAGGATGCTGGAGATGATGGTGAAGATTGCCCTTAAATGCCCTTTGAAATCAGTACTTGGTTCCTTTCTTTTCTCTCTTCTTTTGATATGCAATGAATTTCACTCAAATCTAAAATATTTTCTCTCTAGAATCCCCTAATCTTTCTTTCCAAATATTTCTCTAGCCTTTTATACTCTTTGTGATAGCTTTTGGATCAATTCTAGCCATTGGAATCCTTGAAATAGTTGTTAGAGTGGAGAAATGATCATTTGAAAAAGCTACAAAAAACTAGCCGTTAGGATCATTGGGTCGGCTTAGTTTTTGACTGGGTCGGCTCAATCCTAACTGGATCAGCTTAGTTTATAGCTGGATCAGCTCAGTCCTTTAGGTATTGAAAAACTAGCTTTTTGCACTTTCTGTCCTTTGCTTCTACTGAGACTAGATCAGCTCAGTCTCAGACTAGGTTGGTTTAGTTTGCATGTCATGTGTGCCCAAGATCATTTGTGATCTTTTCTTCTCCAAATTTTTTTGTAGGCTAGACTTATCCTTTTTATCTTTATTTAATCTTTATTTTGACCTCTTAAAAGATGTATCCATTCAAGAATTTCTTTTCTAAAATCTTGAGTGATGAATCTCCATTTAGATGAGTGGAAATATTTGAAGTTTGTAAACTCTTGAAATTTACAACTACATATCCTCACAAAGATCTTTAGTAATTTAACAATTTATACTCAAATATTTTTGTTATGATCAAAATCAAACTAGGGTCAACAATCTTTTCCTTTTTGATGATGACAAAACTTTGAGTATATGCATAAAAATATAGTTTAATATGTTTTAATAAATTGGCTAGTATAAGTCATGAAGTAATAATATACATAAACATAAATGCACACACACTTCATAAAAGCTCCAATTAATGTTTCATATAATTTATATAGTCATATCAAAATAATATTTCAATCCAAATCAATGTGTATTAAAGTTTCAAACATGAAATTTATTGTGTTTCTTAAATATTAATTCTTTAAGCACATACTCAATATATCTCTCCCCCTTTTTGACAACATCAAAAAGCTCATGGAAAAGAATAAAAAAAATCATCAAAATCAACATCAAGACATTAAATTGAGAGATATATCAAATTCATAAAGTCAAATCAAAAAAATCATCTCCTCTTTTGAATAAATATTTTTTTTTATTTTTTAAAAATTAGTTTAAATTCAAATTCATTGCTTTGAGTAAAAATTATTTCCAAATAAATAATTCATAAAAATTTTATAATGCACATCAGAAAAATGGGATCAAATTTAAATTTTAAAATGAGTTTCAAAATTGAGTTTAGAAATTTATTTTTGAGAAGGAATATGCAAAAAATTTAATTGAGCTCCAATCATTTTCCAAAAATGATTATGCAAATCAAGTTTAAAAGTTGGCACATGAAAAGTTCAGTATTATATTTATCAATGAACTTCAAAATTATGATAATGTATCAAAATAAATCTATTTAAAGTAAGAATGTCTCAAACTCATTTTTCACTCCAAAGAGTTATCAAAAATGATTTGATAAACAAAAGTATGCTTGTCAAATTGAATAAATACTTGAAAGCTCAATTTAAGAAGATCATAAAGAAGTTTATTGAGAATTTAAGTTCATATTTAATTTTTCTTGACTCAAATTAATTAAAACTTTTAGTCAAATTAAATTAAAAAATATCTCTCCTATTTTTCATATTTATAGTTAGATTAATTTACTTTTCAACTTTCTGTCCCTCTTTATTTTAAATCAAGCATATTTAATATGAATTTAACTACTAAATTCAAATTTTTTAAAATTGAAAGATATTTTTAATTTCAAAGATCTTTTTAATTAAATGATATTTTCTTCTTTAATATGTTCTCTCTCTTACTTTTGCAAACAAGAACATTCATAGTTAATTAAACTAATATTGATTTAAGTTTCTCAAATGAATAATTGATAAGGAGAAGCTATTAAGTCATGCTAATTTTTAAGATAATTTCAATTCATAGCATGATATATTTCAACATTCATCATTTTTTTTTTATAAATTTTAGATTCATCACTTTCTCACAATGCCTCCAAAATTTAGAAATGATATTATGAATGTATCAGAGTAAATATATGGTCCTAATATGTAGTATTCGAATAAAATTAGAGTAAAACATGTTATCAATACAACATATATTTGAGAAGAAGATTATTTGATATCAATTATAAAAATAAATATCTCTTTACCAAGTTTGATACCTATTAAAAAAATAGCTTAAACAGTAAATGTCTTAGATATTTTTCTTGATACAAAGAAAATCTATGAAAATCATTTCTTTCTTATCTTGAAAGGTATCAATCAATTTGAAGCATAAAGGTATCAATCTTCTAATTTATCTTAAGGAATAATGTCAATCATATATTCATGCAAAATAGATTTAAGACAATGCATTCTTTTCTTTTGCCAAAGATAAAGTAATAGAGTATAAAGCAATAATGGTATATTTGATACCAATTGTTAAAGCTTTTGATCAAGGAAGATGAATTGATTAAATTTTGATCAAATTATTTTGATAGATTTTTTTGAATTGATATCAATAGATCATGTAAACCAATTCGTAGAGAGTTTTTTTTTTTATTTAAATTCAGATCTTTCTTTTCTTAAGAAATACTACTCAATTAAGTTCAAAAAAGATATGAAATATTTTAAATTTATCTCAAATGATATCATATCAACCATAAAAAATCAAATTTGAGATAAATACAATATTCTCCTTTTGCCAAAAGATAAAACAATAGAGTTTAAGGCAAGAGTAAACTACTTGATACTAATTATGAGAATTAGGATACCAATTATAATAGTATTCTTGACAAGTTTTACTTGATACAAATTGAAAGAAGTTTGAACCTATATCTTTTAAGAACATTCCATTTAAAATAGAAAATAATCAATTTAATTCTTCTTACTATCAAATATTTTAAAATTCAATTCAAATAGCAACTATCTAGAAAGAATTATCTTTATTCTTTTGATCAATGTAAATTTATAAGCACATCTCTTCCTGTTGAATAATATTGGATATATTAAATTGATTCTCAAATTCAATTATGAAAGAGCTTGAGTTTCAAAAATTTTAGAGTGTTGAATCTTTTCAATAATTAGGGATAAGCATAAGATAAACTTTATTGCTTTCTTTCATTAAAAAGTATGAATCATTTACATTCTTGTAGGATGTCATTTTTCTAGATTTGTTTCAAAAGATATCATATCAAAAATATATCAAAGCAATGTATGGCATCGAGTAAAGTAAACCTGAGAAGAAGATAGTTTTATATCAATTATTTTTTAAAAATAAACAAGTGAAGCAAAATATTTTTTAGATACTAATTAATTATAAGAAGGTATAATCAAACCAAGTAATATATGAATGGGCAAATCAACAGTCATATAAATCCTCAAAATAAAGATGGACAAATCAAGCAATATAAGTGACTTCTTTTTAAAATTCAATAATATTTTTTTTTTAAAAATGAGTACTCAAACAACATGAATATTCAAATGTATAAAATGATTTCTCTTGAAAGATTGTAGCTCCTAACCTATAAGGATATTACTTGAAGATCTAAGAGGAGCAATTTCTCTTATTATCTTTTAATACAACTCAACTAGAATTTTTAGTCGAAATAAGATTAAGTTTAGAAAATATCTCTTCCTCATTTTGAATTCAAAATTAACTTGGTTGATAAAATATGTTGATGCAGAATTTATTTGACGCTAGATCGAGCTGGAGTTGAGGAAGAAGAGGTCACTGTCGGTAACCTATAAAATAAAGTTTCATTCAAAGTTAGTGGTGGTGGTTCTAGCAGGACCCTCGAATGATCAAGTCAGCTCTTCTGTCCAATAGAAATAAAGTGTTCAGGTAGAAATTCTGTAGAGTCTTGGAAAGGAGAAGAGAGCTTAGAGAAAATATATTTAGAGGATCTTTTTTTATAGACGGAGCCTGTAATAGATTAATGATAATGATCGTAACCATCCGATAGTGGGCCACTCAGGACCACATGGAGTTTGTTATGGAGAGAGATGTTCTTTGTCGTGATGAGGCTGTTCATTGAGATTTAATAGTCAAAGTTTGGAGGAAGCAGATGTTGATTAGTGAAGAGCTTTGACATACATCAATTCTAGAGGAGTTCAAACTCCCAAAGAAAACTTGACTAAAGAAGATGTTCGAAAGAAGTTTGGCTCCTATAAGCATCCAACTGAAGAAGGAATCCAGAAAGAGTTTGGCACCTAAAGAAGTCCGACTGAGGAAGAAGTTTGAGAGGAGTTCGACTCCTGGAGGCATCCGTCTGAAGGAGAGATCTGAAAGAAGTTTAGCTCCTAGAGGAATCCGACTACTGGAGGAATTCAAAAGGAGTTTGGCTCCTAGAGGAATCCAACTGAAGGAGAAGTCTGGAAGGAGTTCGGCTCCTATAGGCATCAGACTAAAGGAGAGATCCGAAAAAAGTTTGGCTCCTTAAGGAATTCGACTGCTGAACGAATTTGGAAGGAGTTCGGCTCCTAGAGAAATCCAATTGAAGAAGAAGTTTGAAAAGAGATCGACTCCTGTAGGCATTCGACTGAAGGAGAGATTCGAAAGGAGTTCGGCTCTTGAAGTAGTCTGACTGAGGGAGAAGTTTGGGAGGAGTTTGACTCTTGGAGGCATCCATCTGAAGCAGAGATCTGGAAGGAGTTCGACTCCTGGAGGAATTCGACTATTAGAGGAATTCAGAAGGAGTTCGGCTCCTGAAGGAATCTGACTGAAGGAGAAGTTCGGAAGGAGTTCGGCTCGTGTAGGCATCCAACTAAAAAAGAGATCTAGAAGGAGTTTGACTTCTGGAGGAATCCAACTCCTGAAGGAATCCGACTGCTTGAGGAATTTGGAAGGAGTTTAGCTCCTAGAGAAATTAAACTGAAGAAGAAGTCTGGAAGGAGTTCGGCTTCTGTAGGCACCAGACTGAAGGAGAGATCCGAAAGAAGTTCGGCTCCTGAAGGAGTCCGACTGAGGGAGAAGTTTGGAAGGAGTTTGGCTCCTAGAGGCATCCATCTAAAGAAGAAATCTGGAAAGAGTTTGGCTCCTGGAGAAGTTCGACTAAAATTCGACCGCTGGAGGAGTTCAGCTACTGAAGGAGTTAGGTTGGGGTTCGGCTGCTGGAGGAAGAATTTTTTATCAAGGCTCTTTCGTGATTGCTAGTTGCGTTAGGCTAAGCATCAAACTAGACTTTGACGGGAGTGGGGTTTATCTCCAACAATTATTCCCCCACTTCTGAGTTCAAAATTCGAAGAAAGGGAGTACAAAAAAGATGACTATCGAAGTTCTTTTTAGGGCTCCCCACCCATTGAGGTTGAAGCTCGGAGGAGATCATATCTCCTATTGAAGTTGAAGCTCGGAGGAGATCTTATCTCCAGCCAAGATTGAAGGAGATCTTATCTCCTATTGATGTAGAAGCTCGAGGAAGATCTTATCTCCAGTCGAGGTTGAAGGAGATCTTATCTCCTGTTGACATAGATGTTGAAGCTCGAGGGAGATCTTATCTCCAGCCAAGGTTGAGGGAGATCTTATCTCTCGTTGATGTAGACGTAGAATCTCAGGGGAGATCTCATCTCTAGCCTAGGTTGGAGGAGATTTTATCTCCTATTGACGTAGAAGCTCGGGAGAGATATTATCTCCAACTGAGGTTGAAGAAGATCTTATCTCCTATTGACGTAGACGTAGAAGCTCGGAAGAAATTTTATCTCTAGCCGAGGTTGAAGGAGATCTTATCTCCTATTGACGTAGAAGCTTGAGGGAGATCTTATCTTCAGCCAAGGTTGAAGGAGATCTTTTCTTTTATTGACGTAGAAGCTCGGGGGAGATCTTATCTCCAACCGAGGTTGAAGGAGATTTTATCTTCTATTGACATAGATGTTGAAGCTCAGAAGAGATCTTATCTCCAGTCAAGGTTGAGGAAGATCTTATCTCCCATTATTGTTGGGCACAATGGGGCCGTTGTCAGAGCCTCTCCTCTCATTCCATCTAAAATGAATGAGATCTTCAACTTTGCTCTTGTTAGGACGAGGTTCTCCTTCTATTCCTAATGGATTTTGGGGGCACATAAGAGCCATTATCAGGGCCTCTCCCTCCATCTCATCTAAAATGAACGAGGTCTTTGACTTTGCTCATGTAAGGACGAGGTTCTCCTCCTATTCCTAATGAGTTTATGGGGGCATATAAGGGTTGTTTGTCAGAGCTTCTCCCTCCATCTCGTCTAAAATGAACGAGGCCTTCGACTTTCATTATGTTAGGATGAGGTTATCCTCCTGTTCCTAACGAGCTATGGGGGCACATAAGAGCCATTGTCAGGGCCTCTCCCTCCATCTCATCTAAAATGAACAAGGCCTTCGACTTTGCTCGCATTAGGATGAGGTTCTCCTCCTATTCCTAATGGGCTATGGGGGTACATAAGGACCGTTGTCAGGGCCTCTCTCTCCATCTTATCTAAAATGAACGAGGCCTTCGACTTGCTTATGTTAGGATGAGGTTCTCCTCCTGTTCCTAACATGACCACTTTTAATTACTTTTTTTCTATCATCAGATAGTTTTCGCACTGAGAAATAATAATGTTGAAATGGAGGAGTTTTATTGAAGAAAAATTACTGACAGTACATTCTTAGATTCTCTGAGTTTCAAGGTCGTGGGAGCGTTGTTCCTCTGAACTTTTTCAAGCGGTAAGTTTTGAGCTAGACAACCTTCTCTATTTCATGTGGGCCTTTCCAATTCGGGGCAAACTTTCCCTGGCTCTTAGGCTGAGTGATGGTGGCTCGCCGAAGTACTAAGCCCCCTAGAGATAGCATTGATAATGCCGGAAGGCGGTCGATCTTCTTGTTGTTCCTCCTTCATTAGTGGTTCTAGCTATGGTAGCACCATTGGCTTGCTTCAGGCCAACATCTGTAGAGCATTGAGGGGGGGCATAGTTGTGAAATCTTTGGTGGGAAACTTCTTCGCACCCTTTCATCAGGGCTTCTTTGACGATGAGCTCGAAGAGTTGGGACTCGCTTTCGCTTGGAGGGAGTCCATAAGCACGGCCAAACTTCATTCAGTCCTCCATCAGTGGTGAGTCTATGCTGCTCTCCTATGGCTTCCTCATCCTTCAACTTAAAGGCTTCTTCCGCTCAAGCATATTCCTCAGCACAAGCTAGTAGATTGAAAAAGTCCTTGGGATACTTCTTCTCCAGGGAGAACAACAAATCATTCTTCTAAAGGCCGCCCTTGAATGTGGCTATTACAATAGACTGGTCTAGGTTCCGGACCTCCAATGCAGCAACATTAAATCAGGTGACATAAGCTCGGATAGATTCTTCCTCCATCAGAGAATCTGAACCTCGATGGGGGCACCGACTGCTAACAAAATGATCCACAAACTAATGGATCATCTGGTCAAAGGAGAAGATCATATCCGATTTTAATACTAAGTACCAATTTCTTACTACTTTTTTTAAGATAGATGGGAAAGCTCAACATAAGATGGCATCTGGTGTGCCATGGAGCAGCATCATAGTCTGGAAGGCCTCTAAATAATCGACCAGATCAGAGGTTCCATCATAGCTTTCAAACTGAGGGAGCTTGAAGTTCGACGAAATGAGCTCTTGCATAATTCGAGAAGAAAAAGGAGGACTGGTGCAGACGTCGTCATGATGAGTCGGGGTGACATGGTAGAATCTCTTAATCCATTGGTCCATCTTCCATAGTTTCTAATCGAAGACATCATCTCGATCGTAGATCTTGGAAGGCTTCTAGCTATGGATGGAAAATGTCTCTTTCAGAGAAGAATCATGATCCGAACATGGATCCTCTACTCTTTATTTCTCCTTCCCAGGGGTGATGGGTATGCTAGGCCAAGTGCTCCTCCTTGGGAGTGGTTTTTGACATCCCGATGATGGGTTTTTTGATGGAACCGCCACCGAAGATTGCCGCATGGCCTGCACCATTTTGGTGAGGCCCGAACCCACTGCGTCAAGATTAAACTGCTCCTGCCTAACCCACGCCGTCGATGGAGGAGAAGGTTGAAATGGCGGGATGGACGTAGGGACTGATAGACCTGGACCCAGATCTAGCAGCAAAAGTGATAGATCTCCAGGTAGTCATCCTCTTTGGTGGCATTTCTCAAGATTGAGGGAGAGGATGGAGATGGATCTTAAAGAAGAAGAACCACAGGATCGGTTGAGCACTCCTTTAAGAATAAGGACCCTAAGAAACATAAAGCCGCTTTCTCTAAGTGGCCAATTCTATTGGCGCAATCTGATAACGTCGGATCGAGTTGGAGTTGAGGAAGAAAAGGTCATCGTCGGTGACCTACAAGACAAAGTCCCATCCAGAGTTGGTGGTGGTGACTCCGGCAGGATCCTCCGATGATTAAGTCAGCTCTTCTGGCCAACAGAAATGGAGCACTTAGGCAGAAATTTTATAGAATCTTGGGAAGGAGAAGAGAACTTAGAGAAAACATATTTGGAGGATTCTTTTTTATAGATGGAGCCTATAAAAGACTGATAGTGATGGTCGTAACCATCCAGTAGTGGGCCGCTCGGGGCCACGTGGAGTTTGTTATGGATAGAGATGTCCATTGTCGTGATGAGGCCATTCATTAAGATTTAATAGTCAAAGTTCGAAGGAAGGAGGCATTGGCTAGTGAAGAGCTTTGACATACATCAATTCTAGAGGAGTTTGGACTCCTAAAGAAAACTTGACTAAAAGAGATGTCCGAAAGGAGTTTGGCTCTTATAGGCATCCGACTGAAGGAGAGATCCGAAAGAAGTTTCGCTCTTGGGAGAGAGTCCCAACATAAGGAAGAAGTTTGGAGGATCCAGCCTCTGAAGGCATCCCGTCGTGAAGAAGAGATTAAAAGAAGTTTGACTCTTGGAGAAATCTCGAACTGGTGGAGGAATTCAGAAGGAGTTTTGGCTACTGGAGGAACTTCGACTGAAGGAGAAGTCTGAAAGGAGTTTGGCTCCTTAGTCAGGTCCCGACTGAAGGAGAGATCTAAAGAAGTTTGGCTCGAAGACAATTCGAACTAGACTAAGGGACATTCAAAAGGAGCCCTAAAGTCGCCTCCTGAGAAATTCGCACTGAAGAGAAGTCAGAAAACATGTTGGGCCTCTGTAGCACAAACCGAGATTGAAGGAGAGATCCAAGAAGTTGCCCTAGAGGATCCTGACTGAGAAGAATTCCAAAGAAGTTTGAGCTCCTAGAGGCATATCTGAAGAAGATCTAGAAGGGTTTGGCTCTTTGAGAATCTGACTACTGGAGTAATTCGAAAGAAAGTTCGGCCCTGATGAATTCGATGAAGAGAATTCGGAGGATTTGCGCATCCTATAAGCACCAACTGAAGGAGAGAGATCCAGAAGGAGTTTTGTCTACTTGACGAATCGAACTAGTTGTAGAAATTTGGAAGGCAGTTCAGCTCGCTGAGAAATCCAACGTACAACAGCGAGAAGTTCGGTAAGGAAGTTTGGCTTCTGTATGCACTCGCTCTGAAGAGAATCTTGGAAAAGAGTTTTCGGCTCCGTGAAGGAGTCGACCTGAGGAGACTGAAGTTCATGGAGAGAGTTCGGCTATTGGAGACGAGCATCCATCTGATAGAAGTAACGTCTAAAAGAGATTCGGATCGCTGGAGAAGTTCAAGGCTAGAATCTCGAACCATGACGGAGGATTGAACTATTGAAGGAGTTAGGCTAGGGTTTGACTGCTGGAGGAAGAATTTTCGATTGAAGCTCTTCCGTGATTGCCAGTTGCATTAGACTAAGCATCAGATTGGACTTTGGTGGGAGCGAGGTTTATTCCGAACAAAATATAATTTTAATAGTGTATTTTTCTTTTTTTCAAGATCATAGATTTAAAAAGAAATACTTCTCAAATTTAATTAATGATCGAAAAGCTTGACAAAAGAATTTTTAGAAATCATCAAGTAAAGTATCAATTAAATTCATAAATCTACAAAGACATATTTAAGAGCACTTTTCAACTTAAAAATAGCTCTTGAATTTAGATCACATAAGATCTTTTCATCCTTCTTACATGGACCAATTCATAGAAAAATATCATTAAAATCAATCAAATTATATCAAATTTAGAAATTAGAGTGGGATGTGCCAAATATTTTGCAATGTTTGTATATCAAAGAGTATCAAGATTAGATTTGTGGCACACTTCATTATTCTCAAATGCATGAATGCAAAGCATTTTCTCAAATACAATTAGACATAAGTCATTTCAAAAACTTCATCTCTTCTTTTCAAATTTAAGTGTCTACTTTTCAAAACTCATCTTGTTGTTCTCAAATTCAAATCAAAGTATTTTTGAGCGATAGAGTATTTAAGAATTCAACATCAAGACAAGTCATTATGTGAAATTCAAATCATCATCTTCTCAAAAAAAAAAAATATCACTCATTTAAGTCCAAAGAGACATGAAATTTTTAATTTTATCTCAAATTACTTTAAGAATATAGCAGTGTTAGCCATGTTTTATGACTAAAGGATTAATTTCATTTACTCCAAAAGATTGAGATAGTAATTTGCAAGGCAAAAGAAAGAATACCAAGCAATAGAAAATATTTTGCAAAAATTATTTATCATAATATTCACTCATGCAAAGTTCATCACTAAATTATCTATTAAAACTTACTAAAGATTTTCAAAAATGAGTCAATAGAGTAAGTTCACTAGGATAAGTAAAGCATAGATAATCATTGATAATTTTATAGTACAAGTAACTTGATTTTAGTATTCCAATAATGTTTTCTTCCCTTATTTTTCATAGTAAATGCTTAGAAAATTAGTGTTTTTATGTTTGTCCCTCTTTTTCTTTCAAATTGTACATATTTAAGCTTAACATTTTTCTCCCCCTTTATTTTACATGTTGAGATATTTTCAGTCAAATAGCCTTTTAAGGGCAAAAGTTTTACTTTCTCCTCCTATGTTTTATAGCCAATGCCATAAATTGAGTTGTTTTGAAAATTTTCTTTTTAAGTTGTCAACAAATGACCATGATATGTATATAAGTAAATATAACAAATGATCAAATTAATTGAAGGTAGAAACAAAATTGATGCTGAACATAAGAGTTTGATGTTCATTGATTTCAATAAAGGATGTTTTCAAAAGGATGTCTACAAGAATGACAAACATCAAGATGGTCAAAATGTATGACATCTATAACTAATAACAAAAATGGATTACTAGGGGGTACTAAAGTTCTAAGAAAATAAATCCTAGTATCCTAAGAAGAGTAGGTCGGTATATCTTTAAGAAGAAAGTTCAAGTTGACTAGATAGAGAGGGTAGTATAGTATCTCCAAATAACTGACCTTAGTCATGCATATACTTTCTCGCTAAAGTGATAGCTTGAATCAATCACATTGACTCCTTTCTAACTAATGATTGTGCCTCCATCAGATCTCATCTTATCTGCTGTGCTTGTGAAGTAAACTTTAAAATTTTTGCACAAACAAAAAGAATGATTCTAATGAAAATCCTATCAATAAATGCATTTTCTCATCCAATATACCAAATAATCAATTTGAGCTCTCTGGATGATTGATCTATGGAGGTAGAGCTACTTTTGTCTAAACTACTGGATCCTCAATCTTGACATCTATTATAGCATAAGTGTAGGTATGCAAAGTGGAATCTTCTGGAGAATATGATGCACAACTAATATGAAGAAGAACCTATTAGTCATAGTAGTCACATTTCTACACTCAGCTGATTGGCATTGATATCCTCAATGCCCTCGACATTATCTCAAACTAATATAATGTTTAAATATATCACTACTTGAGACAATCTAAGGTACTCCTAGCATTCATCCAATATTATCAACATTCATCTCAATCTGCATGCCTTTTACTTCGAAAATTAGACTTTCAACTCTCATTTTTATGCAATTAAAAAGTTCTCTTGCTGATCCAAGATTGGTGGACAAATCCAAGAAGCAGATAAATTTTCAATTCATTAATAAATATCCTTAGTATCCGAGCTAATCTTATATCATCCAATATAATATGGACACTTCAAACTTCTGAGTCAAAATTTTCAATCCTAAACATTATGTTTCCAAAGAATTCTTGAACTAAGTTGAGAAAGATCAAAAGAACATGAAATTTCATAGTCCAATCTCTTAATTTTCTATACAATTAAAATTCTTTCTTGCTCTAAAAATTTAGAGATTATTTTGAAGCTTGGTCCTTCTTTCTTGTCTGGGTTAATGATTTGAAAAGGCCTTAAATTTTTAAATTTCTATATGAAACTTTTGAAGGAAAAATCTTGATTTCCTGGGTCAGGTTCGTTCAAATCTGATTAGATCAAGAGAGATATTTTAAAAATTTTTCTCTTGAATCTAGATTAGATATAAGATATTTTATATCTAATTTTATAGATCTAATAAATAAAAATAAATTAAATTAAATATAATTTAATTTATATCTTGATGTTGGATAATCAGATTACCCTTTGATGATCCTACTGATTGCCTAAGGTTCTGGATCTAGCTATGCAAGCACCTGACCTCTATCGGTATCCACTCAAACTGAATCTGGAGATCTTCTCCTTCTTTATCATCTCTCTAAATATCAGATCTAGATCTAATTTGAAGGATCTTCAAAACTTCTTTTGAAGATCTACAGTCGTCTCTGCAGTAGTGCTGCCTTCTTTCTTTTTCGTCACCTTTCTCTAGCCTAGATCTCACCAAATTGGAGCTCAAATCTTCTTGGGCATGGAGAGGAGAGAAAGAACTAGAAGATGGCATGGAGGTGGAAGAGGGGCAGCCTTGGGACATGGGCTAAGGGAGAACTTCTTGAAACCTAGGCACAGATAGGATTTATATAGATCCTGCTGCGCCATGCAGTGCCACATCGTTCCAGCCAATCACATCACTTCATACAATCAAATCTAAATCTGATTGGTGGGATGACATCACATGATCTAATCAGATGAGAGTCCCCTCAAATCATCCTTAGGTGGTGCCAAGACTGGTCAAAGCTGAGTCTTAGGTGCCTACCTAAGTTGATTCCAAGAAGCAACCTGGAGTCCCATCTGTATGGAACTCCAGGCATCCCTATCCATGGATGCATGCCTCCCGAGGCATGCACCCCCTCCTTTCCAATTTCTAGCAAGGGGACATGCTCCTATCTACTCTCCTATGGGTGCATGACACATGGGCAGATGTCTATGTGTCAAAAGTCAACGTTTGACAAAAGTCAAAAGACAAGAATTAGCAAGTGATGAAAATTGGTAGGTGTTGTCTCCAATTTATCTCATAATTTAAGATAATCCATTTCTATCCTGAATAAGCTTCAATCAGACTAAGTAAAGGTATCTGAGTGAGCATAAATACATTTGGCTCAGTCGAGATAACTTTTAATGATAGTAGAAGGAGAATATTAGGCTCAATCGTGTGCTAGAATGATTTTCTTAAATCTAATTGAATCTAATTCAAATCAATTGAACTGGGTTAGTCCAATTGATGATATCCAAATCCAAACCCTTGTTTGTGTGATCCAGTTAGGTTCAGTTCTGTATGGTAATGGGATATATCACGATCTCTATTATCGAAACATCTTTCGATGGATCAGAACTTTTCTGATTCAGACAACTAGAATGATCAATCATCCAAATCATTCTAATTGCTTCCAAAATCCACTAGTGACACGTAGCAGTATATGGTGGCAATCCATCCAACTGAAAATAAACCTCTCGGTGCAGCTACCTGTGTGATTAAGTTTTTCTATCTTGAGCCTCGATCAGATTAGGGTTAAGGTGAACTCGTCAAACCCTAATTTCCGTCATATGATTTAATCATTTGATTCAAGTCCGATGTGAAAATTTTAATAGAAACTCTTTCTATTATTTCATTCTACCATGGCCATGGGCTCAAGGACTTGATTCTCATGATCATCATAGGGCTGCTCCTCATCCACCGAAGTAGATAGATTCCCTATAAGTGCAGTGCAATTCCTACAATGAACATGCTATAGCTAACATGCACCTTAGGGTTTCGAATAGCTAGGAGACTTAGTCATGATGTAGTCAAACTATAACACTCTCAAGATGAACTGTCAATGCACCTTAGGTCAAAGAACCAGACACACCACTACAGCTTTGACCCAGTCATCGATGAGAAGGTAGACTTCCTTATGACTGCTCGAGGTGGTCACGCTTAGTGCCCTCATTCTCTAATGAGTATCTGTACTGTCACTTCGATGTCTCTACACCATAGACTCAAGACTCATCTACTATAAAAAAGTGATTGTACTTCAATCTTCCAAATCACACAGCATCCTCATGATGATCCTACGATTGGGAGCATTTTATGAGTTAATAATGAAAATTCTTATCTTAAATTTTCAACTCTTGAAAATAAGAACTATCATTACCATTAACTCAAGAAATGTATCACAGACACTAAATATACATTTATGATAGAAAATAACTCATTTTATTTTTTATTATCAAAACTATAATTTTACCCCTAGAAGTGTATTACAAGTGTCAGCCAATTCTGGCTTCTAGGGCACACATATCTAACAAACTTTCACTTAACCTAAAGCGAATTAGCTACAAATCTAGGTCCCATCTTTTCAAGGTGGGCTTCGATTTTCTACTGGCCCAACAACTTTGTAAGTTGGTTTGTCTCATTGTCTGCGGAGTCAACTCTCTTGACCTTGACGTAATCCTTCTCGAGGTAATTGCGGATGAGATGGTATCGCCGCTCAATGTGCTTGAATTTTTGGTGAGACCTTGGCTCTTTAGCAAAGGCTATGGTGCCATTGTTGTCGCAGTATAGAGGAATGGCATCTGATGACATCACTCCGATCTCTACAGCAAACTTCTTATACCAGAATGCCTCCTTCATAGCTTTTGACATAGCAATATATTCTGCTTCCTGGAATCTACTACCACAGTCTGCTTGAAACTTTTTCCACTGACAGCTCCATCATTATACACAAACAGACTCCCAAATGTCAACTTTTGATCATCTATATCAGACATAAAATCCGAGTCCGTATATCCCTGAACTTGAAGTTCTCCATTACCAAAAACCAACAATATATCCTTAGTTCTTTTCAAGTACTTAAGAATACATTTCACAGAAGTCTAGTGTTCTTCACCTAGACTCGATTGATATCTGTTTGTGACACTCACAACATGGGCTATATCAGGTCATGTACATAACATGGCATACATGAGGCTCCCTATTGCTAAAGCATAAGGGATCTTGCTCGTGCATTGTATTTTCTTAGGTGTGCTAGGGTACATCTTCTTGGAAAGATGAATGCCATGTCTAAAGGATACCAAATCCCTCTTAGAGTTTTTCATGCTAAACCTCTTTAGCACTTCCTCTATGTACATCTTCTGTGAAAGTCCTAGCATCCTATTCGGTCTGTCTCTATAGACCTTAATTCCTAGAATAAAGAATGCTTCTCTTAGGTCTTTTATGGAGAATTCTTTAGATAACCATATTTTAACTATGGTCAACATGGAAATATCATTCTCAATAAGGAGGATATCATCCATGTACAATACAAGGAAGATAATAGTGCTCCCACCGACCTTTTTGAAAATACATGGTTTCTCCTCGTTCTTGATGAAACCAAATAATTTGATCATATCATTGAAATGAGTATTCCAGCTTCGAGATGCTTGCTTAAGTTCATATATGGACCTTTGTAGCTTGCATATCTTGTGACCAGTATCACTGGATGCGAAACCTAGCAGCTATTCCATATAGATATCTTCCTCAAGATATCCATTTAAGAATCCCATTTTCACATCCCTTTGCCATATTTCATAATCGAAATAGGCTGCAACAGCAAGCAATGTGTGGATGAATTTTAGCATAGCTACTGGCAAAAAAGTATCCTGATAATCAATGCCTTCGTGTTGACTATAACCTTTTCCCACTAATCTAGCTTTGAATGTCTCCACATTCTTATCTACACTAATCTTTCTCTTGTAGATCTATTTATACCCAATAGGTACTATACCTTCTGATGGATCTACCAAGGTTCAGACTTGGTTTGAGTGCATCGAGTCAATTTCTAACTTCATTGCTTCTAACCATTTCTCGAAGTTGATATTCGATATCACCTCGTTATAGGTTTTAGGATCATCACCATGAACCCCATTACACCTCAGTACCTCTCAGGGAGATGGAAAATTCTTTTCAATCTATGAGGTGGAGGTAGTGATTGTATTGGCTCAACCTGATTTGATTCCATTTGGTCCATAGCTCATTGCTCTTGTAAGACTTTCTCATTGAGCTTGATCTACTTTCCAATGCCACTATCTTGAATAAACTATTTTTCAAGAAAGATGGCATGTCGACTCACAATTACATTATGATCTTCTGAAATGTAGAAATAATATCCTAATGACTTTTTAGGATATCTTATAAATCAAGCTCTAAAGGATCTAAAGTCTAACTTGTCCGCTTGTTGTCTTTTGATATGAGCCGGACAACCCCAAATTCTGAGATGACTTAGACTTGGTTTCTTACCATACCATATCTCATATGGTGTGGTAGGAATGATTTTAGAAGAAATCCTATTCAGTAAGTATATTGTTATTAACAAACAGTATCCCCAAAGAAAATCAGGAAGGTCTGTGAAGCTCATCATGGATCGGACCATATTTAATAGGATTCGGTTCCTCCATTCTGAAATTTCATTGAGTTGAGGTGTTCCAGATGGAGTCCATTGAGAGACTATGTCATTATCCTTTAGATAGTCCAAAAATTTTTGACTAAGGTATTCACCTCCTCGATCTGATCGAAGAATCTTAATGGATTTTCTAGTTTGCTTTTCTACTTCATGTTTAAATTTCTTGAACTTTTCAAAAGCTTCAGACTTGTATCTCATAAGATGCACATACCCATACCTAGATAAATCATCGATAAAGGTTATAAAGTAGATAAAGTTGTCTCTAACCGGCGTATCAAATGGGCCACACACATCAATATATACTAGGGCAAGAAGATCCATGGCCCTTTCCCCATATCCTACAAAAAGGAGTTTAGTTATTTTGCCATGAAAACAAGATTCACAAATTGGATATGACTCATAAGTCAGTGGACTCAATAGCCCGATTTTCTCGAATTTATTAATCCTATCTTCTACTATATGACTTAGTCTTAGGTGCCATAGATACCTATTATTAGGACTATCCCTAGATCTTTTTATGGCATTCACATTTTGCTCGATATTAAAAATAGATACATCAATATGTAACTGATAAAGACCATTAATAAGGAAACCACTTGTAATTTTATTTCTTTCATAAAGAATGTTGCAATGGTCCTTAAGAAAATTAATTACATAGCCTTCTAGTACTAGGCATGAAATAGAAATCAAATTTTTGCTTGCTGTAGGCACATAATAACAATCTTTTAATACTAAGTCTAAACCAGATGGTAGTCGAAGAGGGTATGTTTTCATGGCCACGATAATAATTCTTTCTCTATTTTCGATGTGCAGGATCATCTCACCATCCCTCAGCCTCCTGCTATCCTCAAGACCCTGCATAAAAGTGCATAAATGAGCACTAGAACTAGAGTCAAGCATCCAACTGGATGCAAAAGAAATCGTAAGGTTAGACTTAATAACGAGCATACCTCCAGAAGGGCCTGCCTCCTTCTTATTCTTCAGGGTGGCTAGGTAAGTAGGGCAGTTCCGCTTTCAGTGGCCGTCATTGTTGCAATAAAAATACTTTCTTTTGTCAGCGGCCTTCTTCTTAAGCTCTGTCTTTTTCTTCTTTCCTCCTTCCACCTTCTGCTTTTTCATCAATTTTTTTTCTTTTCAAAAGATTTTCTCTTGAAAGAAGTCCGTTCCATAGCAAGCACTGAGCCTTTAGAACCTTTCATAGAATGCTCAGCAGTAATCAGCATGTTCATAAGTTCGGCCAAAAAATTTTGAAGTTTATGCATATGGTAGTTCATGATGAACTACCCATATGCATTAGTTAAGGATTGCAAAATTATATCATTTTGTAGATCCAGGTCTAACTTCACTCCGAGCTTCTCAAGCTCTTTCAAGTCCTTGATTATCATCAGACAATGATCTTGGACTGACTGCCCATCATGCATTTTAGCCTTGAAAAGTCATTTAGTGATTTGATACTTGGTTGCACAACTCTGTTCACCAAACATCTCTTGTAGGTGGCTAATATTTGGTGGGCAGTCCTGATATCTTCATGTTGGGGCTGAAGCTCATCAGACATCGAGCCCAACATATAGTATCTGGCCTTATTATCTTCGTCCGTCCACTTTTCAAGAGACGTTCTCTATTCAGCGGATGGACGAGCTGGTAAGGTGGGAGGATCCTGATCCAATATGTGAGTTAACTTCTCAAAATCAAAATAATTTTAAAGTTCTAGAGCCAATCCTTGTAATTAGGTTCGGTCAGTCTATGGGTGTCCAGGATATGTGCTAGTGGATTGGATGCAGACATTTTTCTATAGAGAGTCAAAATTTCTAATTAGATATTGTAATTAAGACTTGACCAATTTATTTAGAGATTTTATTTTTAAATAAATTAGCTCTCACTATTTTCTTGGATCCCTACACTTCCTCTATAGAGATGCAAAAATCTCCATGATTAATGATTTCTAGTGGGTGGTGCGGTCTCACCAACTGACTCATCACCTCACCTAATAGTTATTAGTGATGGGTTAGCCAATGAGTGAACAACTCTTGTTCAATGATTCTCTAATCATGGTGCACCCAAACTTGATCTCTAATTCATGAATCTCACCATGCCTGAAATATTGATCCACTCCTTAGTTAAGTCAGACCCACCATTTGCATAGATTGAATTTCTAATTGAGTCTCTCACCGTATCCAAATATTGAGCCCAACTCCATCCTCTAGCCCATAGCATCCAATGCCTAATAGATATGGTTGCATCTTTTTAGGTGCAACTGAACCACTGTATCCAGTCCAAGAACAATCAACTCCTGAGAAAGGGCCCGCACATCTACAATGGTGGAAGACCTCAGACTTAATCTTTTCTTAGGAAGATTTGATTCAGGTCTCATTAAACTAGACTTGGCATAGTCATAACCAATTATGACTAACCTAGTGGCATGGGTTAGCTCAGATTATTGACCACCTCAGATCAGGAACTGAGCCAACAGATATAGGCCAGGTAAGTGAGACCGGTGGAAGGAATATGCCATTAACTCATACAAGAACGCATTCAGGTCGAGTAGCTTCCAATTAAAAACCAGTCGGTCGTATGTGCCAAACTTACCTTAGACACCAAATTGTTGAGTCCAGAACCAATTGGGTTAGCCTACAATCCAGACTCTAACCTATTGAGCCTAATTAGGTCTTTAGCTTGATCGATCACTCACGTGACTCGATCTTGACCCAGACTTAATCCTATTAGGCTGGTCAATTTAAGCATTGTTGATCCCATCTAACCAACTCTTGATTCGGTTTGATCAACCGCTTAGACCTAATTGAGCTACCCAAGCCCGAACCCAGTATTATGAATATGTCTTAGATCTAAAATTCTCAATTTTAGACCTAATTAATATTCCATAAACTTAATTCTTAATTAAGTAGGGTTCATAAACAAAATATGCACAATAAATCCTAGGGTTTCAGGATCTAGGGTTTTGCAGAAAGTAAGTTCTTGATTTTCTGATTAAGGACGAACACGCAGCACCCCTACACACCATAAGAACACCCCATCGAAATGGGAAGGAGAGGGCCTTTAAATCCCTTCTATCGTTCTTATGACCAGATGGCCACGGCCAAGAGGAACGCCTTAATCAGGAACATTAAATACTACAAAACTAGTTAGATCTATATCATATATCTCATATATAAAAATTGATTTAACTTTATACATATTTTGCATACATCTCATGTATCATATCATGCACATTTTTAGATCTAAATTACCTCATAATTCATCTAAAAGATTAAATTTAAATTGATCATATTAAAATAAATTCTAATCTAGATAATTATGTAGAACTATTCTACAACTAGTCTAAACATGCATTCATCATATCTCATATGAATCAAAAATTAAATAATTTTATTTACTATTTTTTAGATCTTATTATAATATTTATAAAATTAAAAAATAGTAAATAAATATATCTAAAATCATAACTTAATCAAATTAAATTATGAACATGCAAGACTATGTATAGAACAGTTCTATTTTACAACTAGTCATGCATCTTATAAATCTTAGATCTAAATTATTTAATTTTAATTTTTCTAATTTTAGATCTAATCACATCTCATGTGACATCTAAAATCATCTAATTATTAGATTAAAATTAAAATAAAATCATATCTAATCAATTTATTAGAACCTAGCTCTAATACCAGTTGAAGGAGAAATCCTGATTTCCTGGGTCAAGTTCGTTTAGATCTAATTGGATCAAGAGAGATATTTCAAAAATTTCTCTCTAAAATTTAGATTAGATCTAAGATATTTTAGATCTAATTTTATAGATCTAATAAATAAAAATAAATTAAATTAAATCTAATTTAATTTGCACCTTGATGTTGGGTAATTAGATTATCCTTTAATGATTCTGTTGATTCTTGAGGTTCTGGATCTAGCCACGCAAGCACCTAACCTCTATCAATATCCACTTAGGTTGAATCTAAAGATCTTCTCTTTCTTTATCACCTCTCCAAATATCAAATTTGGATCTAATTTGGAGGATTTTCAAAACTCCTTTTGAAGATCTATAGTCGTCTCTACAGCAGTGCTGCCTTCTTCCTTTTTCGTCACCTTTCTCTTACCTGGATCGCACCAAACTGGAGCCCAAATCTCCTTAGGCATGGAGAGGAGAGAGAGGACTAGAAGATCGCATGGAGGTGGAAGAGGGGCAGCCTTGGGGCATGGGCTAAGGGAGAACTTCTTGAAAGCTAGGCGCAGATAGGGTTTATATAGACCTTGCTGCACCATGCAGTGCCACATCATCCCGACCAATCACGTCGCTTTGTGCAATCAGATCTAAATTTGAATGGTGGGATAATATCACTTGATCTAATCAGATGAGAGTCTCCTCAAATCATCCTTAGGTGGCACCAAGACTGGTGAAAGCTGAGTCTTAGGCGCCTACCAAAGTTGATTCCAAGAAGCAACCTGGAGTCCAATCTATATGGGACTCTAGGCATCCCTATCCATGGGCGCATAACTCCCTAGGCATGCACCCCCTTCTTTTCAATTTTGAGCAAGAGGACAAACCCCTATCTACTCTCCTATGGGTGCATGACATATGAACAGATGTCTAAGTGTCAAAGGTCAATGTTTGACCAAAGTCAAAATACAAGAATTAGCAGGTGATGGAAATTGGCAGGTATTATCTTTAATTTATCTCATAAATTAAAATAATTCTTTTCTAACATGGACAAACTCCAGTCAGACCAAGTAAAGGTACCTGAGTGAGTGAAAATACATTTGGCTCAGTCGAGACAATTTTTAATGATAGTAGAAGGAGAACATTAGGCTCAATCACGTGCTAGCACGATTTTCTTGAACCTAATTGAATCTAATTCAAATCAATTGAACTGGGTTAGTCCAATTGATGAAATCTAGATCTAAACCCTTATTTGTATGATCCAGTTAGGTTCAATTCTATATGGTAATGGGATATGTCGCGATCTCTATCATCGACATCATCGAAACATCTTCTAATGGATCAGAACTTTTCTGATTCAGACAACTAGAATAATCAATCATCCAAATCATTCTAATTGCTCCCAAAATCCACCAGTGATACCTAGCAGTATATGATGGCAACTCATTAGAACTAAAAATGAATCTCTCGGTGTAGCTATCTGTGTGATTAAGTTCTTCTATCTTGAGCTCTGATCAGATTAGGGTTAAGGTGAACTCATCAAACCCTAATTTCCATCATATGATTTAATCATTCGATTCAAGTCCGATGTGAAAAACTTAATAGAAACTCTTTCTATTATTTCACTCTGCCATACCATGGGCTTAAGGACTTGATTCTCATGATCATCATAGGACTGCTCCTCATCCACCGAGGTAGATAGATTCTTTCTTGATGCAATCCAATTCCTATAATGAACATGCCATAGCCAACATACACCTCAGGGTTCCGAATGGCTAGGAGATCGAGTCATGGTGTAATCAAACTATAACACCCTCAAGATGAACAGTCGATGCACCTCAAGTCAAAGAACCAGAAACACCACTGCATCTTCGAGCTAGTCATCGATGAGAAGGTAGACTTCCTTATGACTGCTCAAGATGGTCACGCTCGGTGCCCTCATTCTCTAATGAGTACCTGTACTCTCACTCTGGTGTCTCTACACCGTAAACTCAAGACTCATCTACTATAAAAAAGTGATTGTACACCAACCTTTCAGATTACACACCATTCTCATGATGATCCTACGGTCGGAAGCATTTTCTGAGTTAATAATGAAAATTCTTGTCTTAAATTTTTAACTCTTGAAAATAAGAATTATTATTATCATTAAC
Organism: Cocos nucifera; assembly: GCA_006176705.1. Lineage (NCBI taxonomy): Eukaryota > Viridiplantae > Streptophyta > Magnoliopsida > Arecales > Arecaceae > Cocos > Cocos nucifera. The sequence goes on from QRFJ01002408.1 coordinate 176,585, forward strand.
TCAAGGGATATTTCATAGATACTAAATACACATTTATGATAGAAAATAATCTATTTTATTATTTATAATTAAAATTATAATTTTGCTCCTAAAAGTGTATTACAAGTGTCAGCCAATTCTAGCTTCTAGGGCATACATATGTAACAACTTTCTTTTTCTTTATGCCAATTACTTCCAAGGTGTCATTGGAGAACAAGGACCATAAGGATAGGATAAAAATGAAAAAAAAGGTCCAATTTTGAAGGGAGTGAGGTTTGAAAGCAATTATGGCTCGAGAAACATGAAAATAGAATGATAAAGCCTTAAAATATTTTTAATTAAGAAATCTATCTCAGATATAGGGGTCGATTCCATACTAAATAGTTTTTCTTCATGAAACCATGAGTTGACTTTTAAATGCAGAAAATAGTTTAAGGAGTTTTGATTCAAAGTGAATATAGTTAAATTGAATTGGAATATCAATAGTAAATCAATTTAATGATCAAGAATAATATTTGATCTAGAATTTATAAATCAATTTAGAGAATCAAAAATTAATCAATTAGGGATATAATAATTTATCAATTCAAATGAGATCAACTCAAGAGGATACTAGATAATAACTCTATGAATTTTGGTTCAACTAAAAAATTTTGCAAATCCTTAAGAGTCAAGCTAAGATGTTATGCAAATTAACAACATCAAGCACACAATCTTTTATGACTAAATATCTTATCTTGATATTCTTAGTTCATGCATTTTTTTTTTATAAATTTTGAGAGTTAGATATCTTATGAAAATGTCAAAATTTAATTTGTAAGATTTGCACGTAAATAATTTCTTACACAATCAAGCTCACTCTCAATTATAGAGTGTGATCATTATAAGTATAAATAAATCATCAAAATCAATCATTTAACCTAAGTAAATTCAACAATCAAGATGGTATGATGCAAGAGTAAGTTTAGCCTTTAAAAACACCGTCACCCATCCATCCAAAGCATCCATTTCTAAGAATCGACTCTTTTCATGCCTTTGGATGCTTGGCATACCTGCAAAAAAAAATTTTTAATTTTTGGTACCCAAGCCATCTTGGATCCATTAGGGTTAGACCATCTGGTTCCTTATAGAATCCAAATTTCTTTAACCAAAGTATGACCATTTTTAATAATATTACATTCAAAAATTTTATGGTCTACTTTGTTATATTTGAAATAAACTATGAAAAGATATTTAGATAAACATTTTCCAAACATATTTTTAATAAATTTTTATTTTTCTAAAGGATTAAAATCAATTTCAGCTTTGTAGAAAACAGATATTTAATTTTTCAATATTAATTGAAGCTTTTCATAACTAAATGTGAATTTTTTGGCAATTAGCTTTAATGTTTCAATCTCTTTTCTAAGTTTACCATTTTCATCCACTAGAGATTTTTTAGATTTCAAAAGAATTTCTTTTTTTTCATCTAACATTTTCTTTTCTTTCAAAAGATTACCTTTTCTCATCAAAATCTTATTCTTTTCTTCATATAAAGATAAATTTAAATTTTTAAGCTCCTTATTCAGCTTAACATGTTCTTCAACCAATGATTTTTTAGATTTAAGGTATATTTCTTTATCTTTAGCCAAAGTATCTTTTTCTCTTAAAATATCTTCTTTTTTAAATAAGAGTTCTCTTTTCATCAACTAAAAGAAGATTAGACTTTTTGAGCTCCTTGTTTTTCAGCCTTAATTTCTTAAATTCATTCATTAAATCATTAAAGGCTTCATATAATTCATCAAATGTAAAGTTGGAAGAATTATTAAGATTTACCTCATTATCATTAGCCATGAAGCAAAGATTGGGGATATCTTCTTCCTCTTTCTCATTTTTCTCTTCTTTTTCTTGCTCCCCCTTAATCAAAGCATTCTTTCTTTTGTGTTTCTTTTTCTTTTTCTTCTTTTCATCCATATAAGCATTGAGGCATAGGTTGGGTTGAGCTTCATTCTCTTCATGAGAGCTCGATATTTTTTTTTTATTTTCTCTTTCATAAGTCATTTCCAATTTCTCTCAAACTTTCTTTGCTGAAATACAAGAAGAAATTAGATTGAACTCATTTATATCTAATGAACAATAAAGTATATTTAAGATCTTAGCATTTAGTTGGATTATTTCTTTATCATCAAATAATGCATTGTGTGTGTATGAATTATTGATTATAATCTTCCATAAATTATAATCATGTGATTGTATGAAGATTTTCATTCTAGCTTTGCAATATGTATAATTTGATCCATTTAATAGTGGGGGTCTATCTATAGAATATTCTTTATTAAATAAAAATTCTATTTGGATTGTCATGATCTTAAAATCAAGATCGCTAGGTCAATAAATAATATTAGAGCACCTGCTCTGATACCACTTGTTGCCCAAGAATATAGCAACCCAAGAGGGAGGATAAATTGGGTTGTTTAAAAAAAATTTAAACCAAATTAAAGTTTAAGCAAGTATGTGCTTCTATGTAAACTAAGTTGTGTATTTGAGATATATATAATGCAAGCAACAACAGAATCATGATATAATTAGGGCTATGCAAGAATTTAATCAAGCTAAGCAAAAATTGAAAGTATGCAAGATAAGAGAGAAAAGGTACAATACAAATACAAAATAATTTATAATAGTTCGGTGCACCCTCGCACCTACATCCACTCTCCAAGAGCTCCTTAAAAATTTTACTATAATCTCTTGACTATAGTATGTTTGTTTTAATCTGGGATCACAAATAAATCCAATTAATTTTCTAGGATCGCTAACTACAACCTTATACCAATAGCTTTTCAGGCTCACTATCAATCTAGTTAGTTTTTTGGATCACCAACCATAATCTTACACTGAGAGTTTTTCAAGCTCACTATCAATCTAGTTGGTTTTTCGAGCTCACCAATCAAAACCTATACAATATCCAATTCTTGGCTTGGATGAGCCTTCATCCCAAGTTTCTTTCTCCTAAAGAAACTTGTAAATAAATCAAAATACAAAGTAAGTAATTTCATCACAAAATCAAAAATCATAAATAAACTCTTTTGATGCACCAAGAAGAGGTTGATTGATTGGCTCTTTTGAAGCTTGAATACTCTTCTTTGAAGCTTGAGAGGATGTTGGAGATGATGGTGAAGATTGTCCTTGAAAGCCTTTTGAAATCAGTACTTGGTTCCTCTCTTTTCACTCTTCTTTTAATGTGCAATAAATTTCACTCAAATCTAAAATATTTTCTCTTTAAAATTTCTTAATCTTTCTTTTCAAATATTTCTCTAGCCTTTTGTACTCTTTATGATAGCTTTTGGATTAGTTCTAGCCATTGAAAGTCTTGAAATAGCCATTGGAGTGGAGAAATGACCATTTGAAAAAGCTGCAGAAAACTAACCATTACGATTACTAGGTCGGCTCAGTTTATAGCTAGGTCAGCTCAGTCCCTTAGGTATTGAAAAACTGACTTTCTGCACTTTCTATCTTTTACTTCCATTGAGACTAGGTCGACTCAATCTAGACTGGGTCGGCCCAATTTGCGTGCCATGCATGCCAAAGATCGTTTGTGATTCTTTCTTCTCCAAATTTTTTTGTAGACTAGACTTATCCTTTTTATCTTAATTTAATCTTAATTTTTTTATCTTAATTTAATCTTAATTTTGATCTCTTGAAAGATGCATCCATTCTAGAATTTCTTCTCTAAAATCTTGAGTGATGAATCTCCATTTGGATTAGTGGAAACATTTGAAGTTTGTGAGCTCTTAAAATTTATAACTACACATCCTCACAAACATCATTAGTAATTTAATAATTTATACTCAAATAGTTTTGTTATCATCAAAATCAAACTATAGTCAACAACTCTTCTCTCTTATTTTTCTTAAAAATGAGCAGAAGAAAATACAATAAAACCTAGAGAAGAACCTTTCTTCTCTACAATCTTTTCTCTCACCAGGACAAACCCTAGATTTGTCCTAAAGAAGAACTCACGCCCCAACAAGAGGGGACCATCTCCTCAGCACTTCCTCTTACCCCTTTTCTCTAATTTTTTTCATGGAATAATCTCTCAAAAGATGCACAAGAAAAAGTTCTTAAAGAAAACCTAAGAGAAGACCTTCTTCTCTTCTTCTTGTCTCAACAGGACATAATCAAAGAATGTTCTAATGAAGCCCTTCACACCCATAATATTGGAGTGCCCAACCACCCATGTCCTAATCCCCTTTCTCTCTAAATTTTGCATGGAGTCTTCAAGATTTCTCACGCCAACAAATCCCTTAAAAAGAAGCACCTCCTTATTTGAAAAGACTAGGTCAAAACCTAGTCATAAAAGAAAAAATCAAAGAGTTTTAGGGGAAGTCCTACTGTAGGATGCCTCCCCTAAAAGTATGGCATAGAGAAACAAAAGGTAATGCCTAAAAATCAGGAGAAAAGTGGGCAACAAATATTAGGTGGGCGTGAGAGAAATTTCAAAAGAAAAAAAGGAGGTGTTTTGAAATTTTGAGACTCCATCAAATAGAGTTCAAATGCAAAACCACTTGCCAAACTTGACTTACTCAAATTCCTTTCAAAAAAACACCAAGGAAAGAGGGCATGGAAGGTTCCTTTGGCATGAGAAATCTCATGCCAAAAAGGAATGAAAGTGGCATGGGATATAGTCCATGGTGCATGGGAAAGAAGGAGAGTCCCAGTCTAACTAAGACTTCTCCAATTTCACTAGGTCAAATCCAATTTAAGTTCTATTTAAACCAGAATTAATGCAACCCAATTAAGAATGATTCTAGTCAAACTAGAAGCCCAATTAAATCAAATTAAATCTGATTTAAATCTGATTTAAATCCTAACTTAATTAGAAATTAGGTGCACTTAAGTTCTAATCCAACAGGAAATCAATTTCCCTTATAATTGGCTTATCTCATAAACTAATTAGACTTGATCCAATCAAGTCCAAACCAATTCTAATTGAATCTAATTTAATTAGACTCAATCTTAGCCTAATTGCTCAATCAAATTTGGCTAATTAGTAATATAATTGCTAATCAATCCTCGTGCAATACTTGTACTTGATCGATCGTCAATTACATTGATGATTCGATCATTTAACGATTCTTAATCATCAATCAACCATCCGATCAGGTAGAAACCTCTTATGTGTATAACCCCATAGGTTCGAATCTAAGTTGGTAGCATAGGAATCAATTTTTGTACCAATCAAAATTATCATCTAGCAATGGTACCCGATGTTCGAATAGATCGAATGTATGCAATGCAATATTCTTAGAATCCTAGCCTATGGTTACCGTATAATTCATCTCTTTGACCCTTAATGCTCATGATGACTATGAGTTTGCTATCAACATTCAAAACAGTTCATCCATATTGTATTTCAAAATTTATAAATCTCATGACTCCTCATGAGGGTTACCTAGATCTAGATTTTGCTAAATTGAAATATAGTGAGACATTTGCTCTTGAAGTTAATCAGGAGTGGGCAATCCCATCTTGACTTATAGACTAACTCTATAAGTACTTAACCGCATCTAAAAATCTTTTATCACTATATTAGAAATACAGGTAGTCCGGCACCAAAGTACAGTAAGTTACTTATAAATCACCATGGTGATCTTAGGTCGAAGAGACACTTATATCCATTGGCCTTTGCTAGTTACTCTTGATAGTAGAGTGCTACATTGATCATGTTCAATGTAGATGTACTCCTACATTCCACCTGTATGTCATACTAGTATCTTCATATTACTTGGTTATGAGGACAACCAATGCATATGACATACAGCGACCTACACTCAATAAGTTATCACCTTAATTAGTAACTTATCATTCAGTCGTAAACAATGTTAAGAACCATCCAATAAATCCTCCTTTATCAATTGAGTATGGTTCTAAGAATTTCATCATAATATAAGAGTTCATTTAAGGAAGATAGATCTTTAATGATGAATAAGCCAAATAACTATTATTATTTGATAATTTATATACTAATTACAATCATCTACAACTTAGATGATTGGCTTTAGGACATATTTTCTAACACCAAGTCGGTAATATGATTCCTTAAAGATCGATTTTTGATAAGCATATCATCCACATAAATTTTTATATTATGGCCGATCTGCTCCTTGAAGATTTTATTCACCAAGCACTGATAAGTTGCACCTACATCTTTGAGTCTGAATAGCTTGATCCTATAATAATAAAGACCACAGTCAATAACAAAGATAGATTTTTTCTCATCTTCAGGCACCATTTGGATTTGGTTATAACTAAAGAAGGCATCCATGAAAGTGAGGAGCTCGTGACCCGAGATTCATCCACCAACTGATCAATTCAGGATAGGGGATAGCTATCTTTTAGGCATGTCTTATTTAGATCAATGAAATCTATGCACATCCACTTCTTCTCATTTTCTTTCTTCATAAGAACCACATTTACTATCCAGTCTGGGTAAGATATTTCTCAAACGATCTGAGCTTTAAGGAGCTTATCCACCTCATCCATATTTCCTTATAATGCTCGGGTGCAAAATTTTGCTTCTTTTGCTTCACAAGTCAATGTTTATGATCCACACTCAGGTAGTGTTTCATCATCTCTACATCTATCCCAGGCATATATGCAAGAACTCAAGCAAAAACATTCACATTTTTTGCAAAAAGATAACCAGTTGTCATTTAACTTCTTCATCTAAATTTGAACCAATTTGAACTGTATGGTCTTCGTTCCCATCATTCAAAAAGATCATGACAAGATCATCAATAGGTTCTCCCCACTCTTCAATTAAATCATCATGAACATCAAGTTCGTCTACAGGATAGAGCTTAGATTATTTTCCTCCTTGTAAGGCAATGGTGTAACAATGAGGTGCTAGGGCTTGATCACCTTGGATCTCTCCAACCCTGAATTCTGTTAGAAACTTCATCTTTAGGTAATATGTAGATACTATGGCTCGGAGTACATTAAGCCCAGATCATCCAAGAATGGCATTATAGGTTGAAGGAGCTTTAACCATCAAGAAATCAATCTAGGTATGAGCTTATTTTGGGTACCAACCTACCACAATGGATAAAGTGATTATTCATTCAACTGATACAGTGTTACCGGTAAATCGTATGAGTGAAGAGCTTAGTGGCTCCATTCGACTATCAGGTATGGATATTTTAGAGAAAGTATCATAAAATAAGACATCAGCAGAACTTTCATTATTAACCAAGACACGGCATACATCATAACTGATAATATTTAAAAAAATTACAACCATATCATCATGTGAAAATTTAACCCCTTATGTATCTTCTTAAGTGAAAGTAATGGGTTTTTCAACCCTCCGCCTCTTCACTGATTCTACCAATCTACTAGCATTTTTTTGTCGATGTCCCCCAGCTATGGTGTTAATGATTCCTAGAGAGGATCAATCTTCTTGAGGTTCTTCCCTTCGAAGTTGCTCTAGCTATAGAAGAGCTCTTGACCATTCTTATCTCCTTTTAGACCAATGTCATAGGAACTGATCCACCCAACCTTGCTTGACTAGCTCCTCAATTTTGTCTTGGAGCTGGATACATCTTTAGTATTATGACCATGATCATGATAGTATAGATAGTACTTGTTGGGATTGCGCCTATTTGGATAAGATCGCAACCTCTCCGGCCTTGGTTACTACCCCTTAATCTCCATTAGGACTTGAGTTTTTGGAGCATTCAGAGAAGCATAATTGTTGAATTTTCTAGGAGGGGGCCTTCGCCGCATTCTTCTATTGGAGCTTCTTGGCCAACAAGCCCGAAGTGTGGTTTGGATTCATCTGTATTTAGGAGGAGTTCTAGAATGTGATCGACCTTCTCTTAACTTTTTTATCAACATGGGCTTGCTGAATTTCTCTACCAGCTACTCTCTTGCAGCATCATCATCTTATAACTGGAAGGCTTTCTCAGCTCGAGCATAACCTTTAGCCTAAACCAGCATATCGGTGAAGTCCTAGAGGTACTTTTTCTCTAGTGAGAAGAGAAAATCATTCTTCAGAAGGCCATCCTTCAGAGCGGCCACTGCAATAAATTGATCCAAATTTCAGACCTCCAGAGCAGTAGTGTTGAAGTAACTAATATAGGCCTGGATGGACTCTCCTTCCTTTTGCTTGATATTGACGAGGAAACCCGAGCCCTATCTCTGATGTCAACTGCTAACAAAATGAGCCACGAACTAATGGCTCAACTGATTAAAAGGGTAAATAGTATCTGATTTTAGATCCGAGTATCAATTTCTTATTGCATCCTTTAGAGTCAATGAAAAACTCAGCACAAAATGGCATCTAGTACACCATAGAGCAGTATTATAGTTCGAAAGACCTCCAGATGATCGACTGGATCTGAAGTCTAGCCACAGCTTTCAAACTGAAAAAGCTTAAAGTACGATGGAATGGGCTCCTACATAATCTAGGCAATGAATGGCGGGTCAATGCAAATTTCATCATTCCAAGCAAGGGTGGCATGGTGGAGCTCCTCAATTTACTAGTATATTTTTTGAAGCTCTTGATTGAGGACATCATCTCGATCATGGATCTCAAAGTGTTGCAAACTTGATGGGGCAAAAACTTTTCTAGGATGGAATCATGCTTAGAACAGGAACTCATGGCTCTCGATTTTCTCTTTTCGAGATTTTCTGGCTAGCTTCTCCAAGTTGGTCTCTCCTACTCCAAATCTTGGTGCCCCAATGATGGTCTTTCAGGTGGTGCCAGTGCCAGAGCCTGCTGCATAGCCTGCATGGCTTTCGTGTGGCTTCTCATCTACTATACTAGCAGGTTGAACTATTTTGCATCTACCATTGCCACTGACTGGAAAGGTTGCGGTATAGATGAAGGCGCTGAAGCCAGACAATTGGCTAGTTTTGGCTCTAGTTGGGTAGCAATGGCAGTGGATCACTGAGAGGAGGCTCTTCTGGAAGGCATTTCTGCATGGATGTCAGGGATGACTACTCAATTGGGTACTCTTTTTAGAATAAGAGTTCATGATCCCTTTCTCTAGTGACAATCCTATTGGTGCAGAAAATGGACGGCTGCTGGAGATTGCTGGAGGTGAAAATTAGGATCTTGTCGGAAAAACTTATAAGATAAAGTCCTGATCGAAGGTATCTCTGATATGGACCCTTCGATGGTTAAGTTAGTATTCTGACCAATAAGAATGGAGTACTGATAAGATCATGATATTATCATTAAGACACCATGTTTATCGGTTTAATTCTGACTTCTTAAAATAATTAAAAATACATAGATAGTAGCAAGTCAGGTCGAATCCACGGGAAAGACAGTGCTTTAGATTTGAAATCTTTCATTTTATAAAAGAAAAAGAAAGATTTTTGAAAAAAAAAATTAAAGTCAAAAATAAAATTATAAATAAAAAGTATAAATTTAACGGTACAGAAAAATAAACTTGGTACTAAGATCTACCATTTAGATCTTAGCATCTACTTGTAATAAAATTAAAAATTAATTTTAATAAAAAGCATGAATTTAAATTTATAGCAAAAATAAAAAGCATAAATTTAAATTTGCAACAAAAATAGAAAGTATGAATTTAAAGAGCAAAAAAAAAAATTTTGTATTAATTTAAAGTTTGAAATTTAAATATATGGAATTAAAATAATAAAAAATAAATAAAAAGTAGAATAGGTGATCTTGATCTTAGATCAGCGTTGGTATTAAGATGATGTAGAAGATCGATTTTTCCTCTCGGCACTGTCTATCTCGAAGCAATTATTAACTTGAGCTCAATCTCTATTTTATACTATAGCTTCCTTTTATGAAAGATACTGAGCTCTAGAGGTCTGAGATTTTTAAATAGATGTTGAAAAAAAAAAAATAATTTATTGATGTAGGATCAATAAAATGGTATAGGATGTCGCATTCCATCGAAAAGCCCGAGTTTCGGTCTAGTTCAACGTTTAAATCCTTCTCAAACTCTGCTTTCATGATCATGCATCAAGCTGCATGATGTCATGTATCTTCGGCCACTCCCAGCATTTAATTTCTACTTTTACGTTCGTGCCAGCCAACTACGCTCCCACGCGAAGCCATCAGCGGCTCACGTCGCGTATACATCAGTGCATTCTCTTAAGTCTCCACGCGCAACAGCCAAGCCTATCAGCAGTTCTCTTTGGCTCTATGTACAAACCCAAGAGGGAGCAAAACCATTTTTCCCCTTTAATAGCCTTAAGTGCACATGAGCCCTATTAGAAATAAACCCTACTTCTATCAAAGTCAGTCTGATACTCAACCTAATGCAACTAATAGTCACGGAAGAGCTTTAGCAACCAAGCCCTAGTCGAAGCCGAATCCCTTCAATCGGCCGAACTTCTCAGCGGTCGAGCTCCAGTCGGACGTCCATAGGAGCCGAACTCTTTCTGAGCTTCTCTTTTAGTAGGATGCCTATAGAAGCCGAGCTCTTTTCGAACTTCCCCTTCGGTCGAACTCCTACAGAAGCCAAACTCTTTTCGAACTCCCCAGCGGCTGAGTCTTAGCCGAATCCCTTCAACTGACCGAACTTCTCAGCGACCAAGCTTCAATCGAACTCCTACAGTAGCCGAACTTTCTCCGAGGTCCTCAGCAGCCGAGCCTCGGCCGAACTCCTCAGTGGCCGAGCCCCGGTCAAACTCCTCAGCGATCGAGCCATAGCCGAACTCCTTCCAGATCTCTCCTGCAATCAAATTTCTCCAGGAGTCGGACTCCTAGAATTCTTCTTCAACTAGATTCCTCCAGGAGCTGAACTCCTTCTGGATCGCTCTTGCAGGCGGATTCCTCCAGGAGCCAAACTCCTTCTGGACAACCCCTTCGGCCAAACTCCTCTCGGATGATCCCCTCTAGATGTATCCCCTTGAGAGTCCGAGCTCCCCTAAAATGGATATACGTTGAGGTTCTTCACCAACCAACGCCTGCTCCCTCGAACTACGGCTGTTGAATCTCTGCGGTATAGCTACCACTACTAGTATGGCGGCACCTTTCTCTCCATAACAAGCCCTATGCGGCCCACGATTGGACAACATGGCTACCACTACTGGCAACACCACTCTCTCCATAACCAGCCTCATGTAGCCCACAGTCGGACGACATGGTCGTTACTATCAGTCTGACGATACCTTTCTCTTCGTACCAAACTCCATGTGGCCTAGAGCAGCCCGCTATCAGATGGTATGGTCGTCACCATCAATCAAGCTCCACCTATAAAAGGGACCCTCTAGATACATTTTCTCTAAGCTCTAGACTCTCCTCTCCCCTCTAAAGCTCTAAGCTCACTTCTCATTCCTGAGAACTCCATTTTTGTTGATCAGAAGAACTGACTTGATCGTCAGAGGATCACGCCGAAGCCACCAGCACCAACTCCGGATGAAACTTTATTTTTCAGGTCACCGACGGCGACCTCATCCTCCTCCACTCCAGCTCGATCCGACATCAACCAAATTCTGCACCAACAGACCCTATAATTTGAATTTTATTTTTTTTAAAATTTAGATCAAGTTTGAGCTGATTTTGGGCCGAAATTTGGCTTATCTTTGAGTCTCTAATCAAGATCCATTTTGAATCCAATTTAATTCTAATTTTTTCATTAGAACTAGAAAAATGAGCTCTTTTTATTTATAATCATATTTTTTAAAATAGATAAATAAAAATATTAATTTATAAAAGTAAAAATAAATTAATTTATAAATTAATATTTTTATTGATGAATTTATGGTACTCATCATACCCCTCAATTTAAGCTTTGTTCATCCTCGAGTAAAGAAAGAATTTAGTTTTAAATATCTTTTAAGCTTTAGAGTTGGCCATTGATGTTCAGTAGAGTGTGAGTGAGGTATGTCATCAGAGTATTAGTACTTACCAATATGAAAATTAAGTAAAAAATATTTAGCTTTTCTAAACTTTTTCTAAATTATCTCTACTTTTATCTCCAAATTGTCTAAACATTCACATGGGCAAGTATATTATTACTTCCATCCATCATTTATTGATATTTTTTATTCATATTGCCCATTTTTTTTATGCGAATATCATACTTACTTGTGCAAGGAGATCCAGTTACTCGGTGAAAAACTAATATATATATATATTTTACATTGTACCGCTATTTAGTATCTTAACCCCTTAAGCTTTCTGTTTGATCCATGTAGCAAGTCTTGGGCCAATGCTTTCAAATCAGTTGGCTTTAGGATACTAAGTATAAAATATCTATTGAGTAGTTCAAATCAAATAGGCTACAAGTTATGACTAGTTTTACAATGAGCTTCTTTGTCATTCCCATTTTTTGATATGAAACTCAATGCTTACTTAGGCAAAGAGGCTCGATTACTCAATGAGAAGTACTTGAAAATTTTTTTTATAAAAAAATGTATAGTTATCCTACACAAGTCCATAAAAAGTAAACTCTTCTTTGATACTAGTAGAAAAATTAGAAATACTCAAAAAAATTATTTATATTCTAGACTTAACTCTTTATTGGGTTTTTTTAATATTTGATTCCTCAATATTTTATAATTTTTTTGATCTATGCATCAATTTTTTTTTTAAAGAAATGCTTAGTTTAACTCGATTCTTAAGCATAATCATGTATCTAAATGCTAAATACTAATTTTTTTAAGAATTTTAAAAATTTTAAAATTTTTATTATTCTTCCTTCCAACTTAATCGATATTATCTTTAATGGAGAAAAAAATAAAGGATGTAATAAAGAATAGACAAAAATACACCTGACTTAATGTATTTATGGTCCAGCATGAGTCTTTAAAAATTTGGCTCTTTCTCCAACTTATTCAGTATATCTTAAAGAAAAAATAAACTAAAAAGATAAATTAGATGCAAGAAAAAACTAAATATTAAGTTGCCTTGCCAACAAGCACTTAAGTTTACCATCTTCAGTCCAGATACGGTATAGCTTACTTATCCCATATCAAATATTGGATTGATAAATTCTAATGATTTTAGATTGCCAATCTTAGGAAGATAACTTATGATCCCTTTATTGATAAATTTGTTCCTTATTTTGGGAAGATAGGATGCGACCCCAATTTCATACCCTTGTTTATTAAGAATTTCTCTCATTTGCTCTTCAAAAATGCTCATGAATTAAGCTTTTTAAGTTAAGAGTTAAGTTTGATGCAATAGATGTAAATTAATATGATCTTGTTTTATTTTAAATATTCATATTTAGATATATCTAAAGGTGGCTTTAATTCTGGATGTAAATTAATATGATCTTATTTAAATAACTCCATTGGCTCTTTGTTGCGTGTTCCTACCATATACTGCTAGGTGTCACTGTGTGGGGATTTTGGGAGCAATTGAATGATATTAAGATGATTCGGATCATCTCTAGTGTTTTGACCATCAGAAGGAGGTTCTCGCACATACCACCTCCGAAGGAAGTTTACGAAATTTGACTGTCAATAAAATGATAGAGAATCATAGAACCAAACAGTAACATTCCCATTATCAATACACCAACTAGAACCTAAAACTGGGATCACACAAACCACACGCGCGTTTGAAATCTCCGGTGAATCACTCAATTGGAACCTGATCCTAGTTCATAGATTCTGAATGCACGACTCAACTTAGGCTATGACAAGGACAAATCGGTTTGCTAAGCACCATCGATGGGAAACCCACAACTAAACGTCTTCACCTTTTAACTAATCATTACAAATAAGTTGTACATCCTGACTGAAAAAAGCCAAAGGCAGCAAACAACACAACACTAATAAACACCACAACAAAAAGCTTTAAGTGCCTCCCAAAATACAAGGAAAGTGGCTCACGACCCTTCATATGGTCTGACTGGAAGTTGTCCAAGTCAGAATAGGTGTCTTATTTGTAAGACATTACCTGCCATTTTGGTCACCTGCCATTTCTTGTTCTTTGACTTTGGTCAAAAGTCTACCTTTGACTGTCAAACGTTGACCATTCACCCTTTGACTTTTGACCACATGTCATGCACCTATTGGAGAGCTGGTGGGGGCCTGTCCCCCTGCCAGAACCTGGCAAGGAGAAAGGGCGCACGCCAAGGGTGGCGTGAGCCTAAGTAGGAGGCGCCTAGGAGTCCTTGTTGGACAAGGACTCCACCTCCCTTTTGGATTCCCAATCAGAGTTCTACTAAGAATCCAGTTTGACTGGTCTTAGGTGCCCTCTAAGGAGGAATCCAGGGTCTCCTATTCAACCAATCAGATTTAGATCTGATTTCACAAAGGGTTGTGATTGGTTGAGAGAAGAGGAGTTGGATCACAAGAGGTCTATAAATAAGACCCTGCGCCCAACCCTAATTCTAATGCAATTCAAATGAGATTTCCCACGCCCCAAGGCTGCCTCTCCCCTCCTTCTCCATGCCATAGTCTCTTCTCCCCTTGCTCTCCACGTCCAAAAGTATTTTGGATTTAGTTTGGTGCGATTCAGATCAAGGAAAGCGATCAAAAGCAAGAAGGATGCACTGCTGCAAAAGGACGACTGCAGATCTTCAAAAGAGTTTTGAAGATCCTCCAGATCAGATTCAGATCTGATTTTTGGAGGTGTGATAGAGAAGAAGAGGATCTCCAGATCCAACCTGAGTGGATACCGATAGAGGCTAGGCGCTTGCGTGGCTTAGATCCAGAACCTTCCGCTGCAATCAGGATCATCTACAGGATAATAGGATTACCCAAATCAGGTAAATTGAATTTGATTTAATTTATCTTGTTTTATTTTATTTATTAAAATAATAAGAATCAGATCTGAAACATATCAAGATCTGATTAAGATCAAGAGAAAATTTTTGAATATATCTCTTGATCTAATCAGATCTGGACGAACCTGGACCGAGAAATCAGGATTTCCCTTCAGTTCTTTCCATAAAGATCAAGAAAC
>QRFJ01002409.1:0-22696 GCA_006176705.1 Cocos nucifera
TCACATCATTGAAACGAGTGTTCCAGCTCCGAGATGCTTGCTTAAGTCCATATATGGACCTTTGCAGCTTGCAAACCTTGTGATCAGTATCACTGGATGTGAAACCTAGCGGCTGTTCCATATAGATATCTTCCTCAAGATATCCATTTAAGAATGCCGTTTTCACGTCCATTTGCCATATTTCATAATCGAAATAGGCTGCAACGGCAAGCAATGTGCGGATGGATTTTAGCATAGCCACTAGAAAAGGTATCCTGATAGTCAATGCCTTCGTTGACTATAACCTTTTGCCACTAGTCTAGCCTTGAATGTCTCCATATTTCATCTGCACCAATCTTTCTCTTGAAGATCCATTTACACCCAATAGGTACTATACCTTCTGGTGGATCTACCAAGGTCCAACTTGGTTTGAGTGCATCGAGTCAATTTCTGACTGCATTGCCTCTAGCCATTTCTCGGAGTCGATATCTGATATCGTTTCGTTGTAGGTTTTGGGATCATCACCATGAGCACCATTACCTACGAAAATATTTTCTCTACTTTCTCTAAAATAATACCTAAGTATCTTTCAGGAGGATGGAAAACTCTTTTCGATCTATGAGGTGGAGGAGGTAGTGTTCTTATTGGCTCAATCTGATTTGGTTCCAATTGGTCCTTAGCTCATTGTACTTGTGAGACTTTCTCATCAAGCTTAATCTACTTTCAATGTCGCTATCTTGAATAAACTATTTTTCAAGAAAGATGGCATGTCGACTCACAATCACATTGTGGTCTTCTGGAATGTAGAAATAGTATCCTAATGACTCTTTAGGATATCCTATGAATCGAGCTCTGAAGGACCTAAACTCTAACTTGTCCGCTTGTTGTCTTTTGCATGAGCCGGACAACCCCAAATTCTGAGATGACTCAGACTTGGTTTCTTACCGTGCCATATCTCATATGGTGTGGTAGGAACGGTGGAAGAGAAATCCTGATTTCTTCGAATCAGGTTTGTTCAGATATGATCAAATCAAGAGATATATTTCAAAATTTTTTCTCTTTGATCTAGATCAGATCTGGGATGTTTCAGATCTAATTCATATTATTTTAATAATTAAAATAAAATTAGATAAATTAAATCAAATTTAATTTATCTTGAAGTGGGTAATCCTATTACCTGATGATGATCCAGTGAGAAGTGGAAGGTTCTGGATCTAGCCACGCAAGTGCCTGGCCTCTATCGATATCTACTCGGACTGAATTTGGAGATCCTCTTCTTCTCTATCGCATCTCCAAAAATTAGATCTGGATCTGATATGGAGGATCTTGAAAACTCCTTTCGAAGATTAGCAGTTGTCCTTTGCAGCAGCGCAGCCTTCTAGCTTTCAGTCGCCTTTTCTCTCGTCTGGATTGCACCAACCAAGCTCCAAAATACTTTTGGACATGGAGAGGAGAGAGAGAAGGTGGGTTGGCATGGAGGAAGAGGGAGAGGCAGCCTTGGGGTGGGGATTTCAATCTCAATTCATTTTTATTTGAGTTGGGCACAGGGTCTTATTTATAGACTGTCTGTGATCCAACTCCTCTTCTTCCCAACCAATCACAACCCTTTGTGAAATCAGATCTAAATCTGATTGGTGGAAATAGAGTTCTTCTGGATTCCTCCTTAGAGGGTGCCTAAGACCAGTCAAAGTTGGTTCTTAGGAGAACTCTAATCGAATCCAAAAAGGAGATGGAGTCCTTGTCCAATAAGGGACTCCTGGGCGCCTCCAACTTGGGCACACGCCAAGGGTGGCGTGCGCCCTCTTTCTTGCAAGGTTTTGGCAGGGGACAGGCCCCCACTAGCTCTCCAATAGGTGCATGACAATGTGGATAGAAGTCAAAGTATCAATGGTCAATTTGACCAGTCAAAGGTAGACTTTTGACCAAAGTCAAAGGACGAGAAATGGCAGGTGACCAAAAATGGCAGGTAATGTCTTACAAAATAAGACAACCTTTTCTGACTTGGACAAAGCTCCAGTCAGACAAAGTGAAGGCCTCTAAATGAGCACAAACTCCTTTGGCTCAGTCAGGACAACTATTTATGATAGTAAAAGAAGAACGTTAGGTTCAATCGAGTGCTAGCACGATTTTCTTGAACCTAATTGAATCTCATTCAGATCAATTGAACTGGATTAGTTCAATTGATGATCACCAGATTCAAACCCTTATTTGTGTGACCCAGTTAGGTTCAATTCTATATGGTAATGGGATATGTCATGATCTCTATCATCGACATCATCGAAACTCCTTTCGATGGATCAGAACTCTTCTGATTCGAACAGCTAGAATGATCGATCATCTAAATCATTCTAATTGCTCCCAAAATCCACTAGTGACACCTAGCAGTATATGGTGGCAACCCATCAGAGCTGAATGTGAATCTCTTGGTGCAGCTACCTGTGTGATTAAGTTCTTCTATCTTGAGCCCCGATCAGATTAGGGTTAAGGTGAACTCGTCAAACCCTAGTCTCTATCATATGATGTAATCATTCGATTCAAGTCCAATGTGAAAACCTAAATAGAAACTCTTTCTATTATTTCACTCTGCCATGGCCATGGATTTCTGGACTTGATTCTCATGATCATCATAGGGCTGCTCCTCTACCACCGAGGTAGATAGATTCCATCTTGATGCTATCCAGTTCCTACAATGAACATGCTATAGCCAATATACACCTCAGGGTTCCGTATGGCTAGGAGACCGAGTAATGGTGTAGTCAAACTATAACACCCTCAAGGTGAACTATCGATGCATCTCAGGTCAAAGAACCAGACACACTACTGCAGCATCGAGTCAGTCATTGATGAGAAGGTAGACTCCCTAATGACTACTCGAGGTGGTCACGCTCAGTGCCCTCATTCTCTAACGAGTACCTGTACTCTCGCTCCGGTGTCTCCACACCATAGACTCAAGACTCATCTACTAAAGAGAAGCGATTGTACACCAACCTTCCGGATCAATCACCATCCTCATGATGATCCTATGGTCGGGAGCATTTTATGAGTTAATAATGATTATTCATGTCTTAAATTTTCAACTCTTGAAAATATGAATTATCATTCCATTAACTCAAAGGATGTATCACAGACACTAAATACACATATGTGATAGAAAATAATCCATTTATTGATTTTAGTCAAAATTATAATTTTGCCCCTAGAAGTGTATTACAAGTGTCAGCCAATTCTGGCTTCTAGGGCACATATATCTAACACCCTATTCAGTAGATAAATTGAAGTTAACAATGAATGTCCCCAAAGAAAGTCAAGGAGGTCTGTGAAGCTCATCATGGATCGGACCATATCCAATAGAGTCCGATTTCTCCATTCTAAAACTCCGTTGAGTTGAGGTATTCTTGGTGGAGTCCATTGAGAGACTATGCCATTTTTCTTGAGATAGTCTAGGAATTTTGGCTAAGGTATTCACCTCCTCGATCTGATCGAAGGACCTTAATGGATTTTTAGTTTATTTTTCTACTTCATGTATGAATTCTTTGAACTTTTCAAAAGCTTCAGACTTGTGTCTCATAAGATACACATACCCATACCTAGACAGATCATCGGTAAAGGTAATGAAGTAGACAAAATTGCCTCTAGCCGGCACATCAAATGGGCCGCACACATCAGTATGTACTAGGGCAAGGAGATCTGTGGCCCTTTCCCCATGTCAACAAAAGGGAGTTTGTCATTTTGCTTGAAGAAAGATTCACAAGTTGGATATGACTCGAAAGTCAATGGACTCAATAGCCCATTTTTCTCCAATTTGTTGATCCTATCTTCTGCTATATGACCTAATCTCAGGTGCCATAGATATCTATCATTTGGACTATCCCTAGGTCGTTTGGCATTCACGTTTTGCTCGATAGTTAGAACAAATACATCAATATGTAGCTGATAAAGATCGTTAATAAGGAAACCATTTGCAATTTTTTTCTTTCATAAAGAATGTTACAATGGTCCTTAAAGAAGGTAATCACATAGCCTTCTAGTGCTAAGCATGAAATAGAAATCAAATTCCTGCTAGCTGCAGGCACATAATAACAGTCTTTCAAAACTAAGTCTAAACCAGATGGTAATCGAAGAGGGTATGTTCCCACCGCCACTGCAGCAACTCTTGCTCCATTACCGATGCGTAGGATCATGTCTCCATCCCTCAGCCTCCTGCTATCCTCAAGACCCTGCATGGAAGTGCACAGATGAGCACTAGAACCAGAGTCAAGCACCCAACTGGATGCAGAAGAAATCATAAGGTTAGACTCAATAACGAGCATACCTCCAGAAGGACCTTCCTTCTTGTTCTTCAGGGTGGCCAGGTAAGTAGGGCAGTTCCGCTTCCAATGGCCATCGCTGTTGCAATGAAAAACTTTCCTTTGACAGCGGCTTTCATCTTCGGCTCTGCCTTCTTCTTCTTTCCTCCTTCCACCTTCTGCTTTTTTGCAGACTTCTTTTTCTTTCCAGAAGACTTTCTTTTGGAAGAAGTCCGTTCCATAGCAAGAACTGAGCCTTTAGAACCTTTCATAGAAAGCTCAGTGGTGACCAGCATATTCATTAATTCAGGCCAAGAAATTTTGAAGTTTATGCATGTGGTAATTCATGATGAATTGCCCATATGCATCAGTCAAGGATTGCAGAATAATATCATTCTGCAGATCCAAGTCTAACTTCACACCGAGCTTCTCAAGCTCTTTCATGTCCTTGATCATCATCAGACAGTGATCTTGGACTGACTGCCCATCACGCATCTTAGCCTTAAAAAGTTATTTCATGACTTGATACTTGGCTGCGCGACTCTGTTCACCAAACATCTCCTATAGGTGAGCCAACATTTGGCGAGCAGTTCTGATATCTTCGTGTTGGCGCTGGAGCTCACTAGACATCGAGCCCAAAATGTAATATCTGGCCTTATTATCTTTGTCTATCCATTTTTCCAGAGACGCTCTCTATTCAGTGGATGGATGGGCTGGTAAGGTGGGAGGATCTTGGTCCAATACATGGGTTAACTTCTTGGAACCCAAAATGATTTTGTAGTTTCTGAGCCAATCTTTATAATTGGGTCTGGTCAGTCTATGTGTGTCCAGGATACGTGCTAATGGGTTGGATGTAGATATTTTCCTTTAGAGAGTCAAAGATTCAAGTTAGATACTGTAATTATGACTTAATCAATTTATTTAGGGATTTTATTTTTAAACAAATTGGCTCCCACTATTTTCTCAGATCCCTACACTCCCTTTATAGAGATGCAAAAATCTTCATAATTAATGATTTCTAGTGTGTGGTGCGGTCTCACCAACTGACTCATCACCTCACTTAATAGTTATTGGTGATGGGTTAGCCAATAAGTGAACAACTCTTGTTCAATGATTCTCTAATCATGGTGCACCCAAACTTGGCCTCTAATTTATGATCTCATCGTATCCAGAATATTGATCCACTCCTTAGTTAAGTCAGACCCACCATTTGCATAGACTAGATTCCTAATTGAGTCTCTCACCGTATTTGAAATATTAAGCCCAACTCATCCTCCAGTTCATAGCATCCAATGCCTAATAGACATGGTTGCATCTTCCCGGTGCAACTGAGCCACTGTATCCAGTCAAGAACAATCAACCCCGAGAAGGGCCCGCACATCTACAATGGTGGAAGACCTCAGACTTAATCTTTTCTTAGGAAGAATTGATTTAGGTCTCATTAAAATAGACTTGTCATAGTCATAACGTTATGACTAACCTAGTGGCATGGGTTAACTTGGATTATTGACCACTTCAAATTAGAACTGAGTCAATAGATATGATCAGGTAAGTGAGATCGGTGGAAGGGATATGCCATTAACTCATACAAGATTGCATTCAGATAGAGTAGCTTCTAATTAAAAACCAGTCGATCGTATGTGCCAAACTTACCTTAGACACCAAATTATTGAGTCAGAACCAATTGGGTTAGCCTATAATCCAGACTCTAACCTCTGAGCCTAATTAGATCTTGCTTGATCGTGACTCGATCTTGACCTAGACTTAATCCTATTAGGCCGGTCAATTTAAGCATTGTTGATCCCATCTAACCAACTCTTGATTCGGTTTGATCAACCGCTTAGACCTAATTGAGCTACTCAAGCCCGAATCCAGTATTATGAATATATCTTAGATCTAAAATTCTTAATTTTAAACCTAATTAATATTCCATAATCTTAATTTTTAATTAAGTAGAATTCATAAATAAAATATGCACAATAAATCCTAGGATTTTAGGATCTAGGATTTTGCAGAAAGTAAGTTTTGGATTTCTGATTAAGGACGAATGTGCAGCACCCCTACACGTCATAAGAATGCCCTATCGGATGGGAAGAGAGGGTCTTTAAATCTTTCTTCGTTCTTATGATCGGACGACTAAGAGGAACGCCTTAATCAGGAACATGCAATACTACAAAATAATTTTAGATCTATATCATATATCTCATATACAAATTAGATCTAATCATGGCATATTTTGCATACATCTCATGTATCAAATCATGCATGTTTTCAGATCTAAATTATCTCATAATAATCTAAAAAATTAGATTTAAATTGATCTAATCAAAATAAACTCTAATCTAGATAACTATGTAGAACTATTCTACAACTAGTCTAGACATGCATCAATCATATCTCATATGATGTTTAAAATTAAATAATTTTATTTATAATTTTTTAGATATTATTATAATAATTATAATATCAAAAAATAGTAAATAAATAGATCTAAATTTGATTAAAATAAATTTAAAATTAGATCTAAATACTTTAGAATCTTGGCTCTGATATCAGTTGAAGGAAAATCCTAATTTCCCGGACCAGGTTCATTCAGATCTGATCGGATCAAGAGATATATTTAATTTTTTTTTTTTTTTGATCCAAATTAGATCTGAGATATCTCAGATCTGATCTTTATTATTCTAATAATAAAATTTAAATCTAGATAAATTAAATCAAATTTAATTTATCTTGACGTAGGGTAATCTTATTACCTGTTGATGATCCTGTAAGCAGCGGAAGGTTCTGGACTAGCCACGCAAGTGCCTGGCCTCTACCGATATTCACTTGGGCTGGATTTAGAGATCCTCTTCTTCTCTATCACATCTCCAAAAATTAGATCTGAATCTGATTTAGAGGATCTTCAAAACACCTTTCGAGGATCAGCAATTGTCCTTTGCAGTAGCATAGCCTTCTAGGTGAACTCATCAAACCCTAGTCTCTATCATATGATGTAATCATTCGATTCAAGTTCGATGTGAAAACTTAAATAGAAATTTTTTCTATTATTTCACTCTACCATGGTCATGGGCTTCTGGACTTGATTCTTATGATCATCATAGGGTTGCTTCTCTACCACCGAGGTAGATAGATTTTATCTTGATGCGATCCAGTTCCTATAATGAACATGCTATAGATAACATGCACCTCAGGGTTTTGAATGGCTAGGAGATTGAGTAATGGTGTAGTCAAACTATAACACCCTCAAGGTGAACTACCGATGCACCTTAAGTCAAAGAACCAGACACACCATTGTAGCATCGAGTCAGTCATTGACGAGAAGGTAGACTTCCTAATGACTACTTGAGGTGGTCACGCTCAGTGTCCTCGTTCTCTAATAAGTACCTGTACTTTCGCTCCAGTGTCTCCATACCGTAGACTCAAGACTCATCTATTAAAGAAAAGCGATTGTACACCAACCTTCCGAATCAATCACCATCCTTGTGATGATCCTATGGTCGAAAGCATTTTATGAGTTATTAATGATTATTCATGTCTTAAATTTTCAACTTTGAAAATATGAATTATCATTACCATTAACTCAAAGGATGTATCACAGACACTAAATACACATATGTGATAGAAAATAATCCATTTTATTGATTTTAGTCAAAATTATAATTTTGCTCCTAGAAGTGTATTACAAGTGTCAGCCAATTCTGACTTCTAGGGCACATATATCTAACATAGAGAATGTCACAGGTTCCTTCAAGTCCATGCTAAAGATCAGGAGCTTCTGCAACATGGTGTCAGAGTGCTTATGATGTCAAGGATGATTGGTGTTCGAGCGATATCATGGGTCTATAATTTAGTATCAAAGCTAGGTGATGCTTGAAATGTTATGAATGATAATATGGTATCAGAGCTAGGTTTCATAGTCTGATGGTGCATGGAAGACCCAAGTTTCAGAGCCTGATGGTGCATGAAAGAAAAGAAGAAGTCGTACAAGATAAAATCAAAAATCTACACAAGGATTCCATGGTATGTCTCAAATCTACCTTGTTATTACTGTGGTTTGGCCAATTGAGAGCAGTGAGTTAAAGGTGGAGGTTGAGAGGATTAATGAAAAGGGATTTTCCTTGGGTGGAAGGATTTGGTGCATGCTTTGCTGCTCGGTCTTGGTGGAAAGGTCAGGGTGTATGATGGTTATTTGATAGGCAGGGAGCACTGGAGTGCTGCAGTAGCATTTCCTAGAGATGCAGAGCTAAGAGAGGCTTGATGATGCAGCAATCGAGGGAGGCATCTCAATGGAGAGCATCAGGGTTCTTTAGAAAGATGGGCAGTGTAGGGCTATTAAAGAGAGGTTTCCCAAGGGGTAATGTTCGAAGAAAGGTTGAAG
The DNA here is from genome assembly GCA_006176705.1 of Cocos nucifera. Lineage (NCBI taxonomy): Eukaryota > Viridiplantae > Streptophyta > Magnoliopsida > Arecales > Arecaceae > Cocos > Cocos nucifera. The sequence goes on from QRFJ01002409.1 coordinate 8,647, forward strand.
AAGCAATTATACGTCCTTCAATGTTTGAAAGGTGGGAAAGTAGTTGAAGATATATTCAGCGATTTGACCAAAGTATGGATTTGCGGAGCCTTTGGGATGATGGAGATGGATGATCCATGGAGGTCCAGTAGGTTAAGGCTGGATGCTATAGAGAAGCATAGAGATGAGTCAAGGAGTGCTGGAGTGCTGCAGGAGCACTATCCTAGAGGCACTAGACTGAGAGAGGCTCGATGGTGCAGCAGTCGAGGAGTGTATCTCAATAAAAAGTGTCAGTGGTATCTCAGAAAGATCGGGTGCAAATCGAAGGAAGAGCCAAGAGGTCTCAGGGAGTGCTAGGAGGTCTCAGACAGTCGAGAGTATCATGGATCAGGTTTCTTCTATCGGGGCACCAAGGAGAGTCACGGTTCAGGTGGAGGATGGTTCTTCAGGAGCAATTGAAGCGATGGCTGGTGTAGGGGCAGAAGAGAAGGGCTAGGTTGGAATTCTCTAGGATTCCATTGCTGGTTTTAGAAGAGTTGGATGAGCTCTTGAGTTTTGGAGGTGCCCGCAGGTTGCGAAGGTATCCGAAATGGCTTCGAAGAGGGCCATGGAGTGTGGAGGGTTCGAAGGGGCAGCAATGGTATTCGAGGTGCAGCGACAGGCTCAGCAGTACAGCATTGAGTGGTTGGCCTCGAGGGACTCGATGATAGAGTTGGCTTCTGTGGCATTAGGTGGACTTCGGATATAGGTGAAGCTCCATAGTGGTGGCTTCACTAGTGAAGAAAAAATTTGGTATGAGTTCAGAGTGCCAGTGATGCACAGTGTTAGGTGGAGTGGCATATGCAGGTGGACAGACATAGCTTCGAGGAGATCGTGTCAGATGGTACAGCATGTGCTGGTGTAGAAATGCTGTAGGTTCTTCAGGAAAGTTCAGAAAAAGTGATGCAGCTGCTAAGCAGAAGGGATCCTACAATTCTAGGATGGTGCCAAGAAGCAAGCATAGGTCTTCAGCGATGGAGGCGGTCATCCCAAAGGCCTCAAGGATGCACAACAGCTGAAGAGGATTGGCAGAGGTGATGCTTGCATAGGGGCTGTCGAGTGCGCAGGGACAGCGGGATCATGCAGGAGGTCATTGTCGAGGGGTTTGCTAGGGCTTGGGGCACCAAGATGGAGATTATGAGGATTTATGGTGCTCCCAAGCCTTGGGAGGCCACGGAAGGAGTCAGAAGGTTGGCTCCGGAGATTCCTGGGGCTTGGTTGATGCTTCGGAGATCTGGGACATAGGGTGAAGCAAGGAATCAAAGTCGGAGAATCAAGACTATAGAAAAAGAATTTTCTATAGGTTAGCCTTCTCAGTCCAAAATTGGGTTGGCTAAGTTTCAGTGTATAGGCAAAATAGAGAGCTGCGTATTTGGGACTACTGGCACGGCATAGAATTAAGCTGGTTTAGTTTCAGACTAAGTCGACCTAGTGGAACTTAGCTGGCTCAGTGCTGAGACTGAGTCGGCTCAATACGCGGGCAGAGTTACGTGAGGGTCTATTTTAGATTAGGGTCTGGGATGATCCTAGGGGTCGTAAGGCCTGGTTTGAGAGGTCTTAATAGGGCTAATTCATGTATGGGTCGGATCTAGATCCAGAGGATGAGAGCATGGGAGACATGGGTGTACATGGGCTCGGTAAGTGCTTTCATGTATTGGATTAGTCGGAGAGTTTTTTGGTCGGGCCTAATAGCTATGCATAAATACATAGGTTGTATTAGGGATTTCAATGTTGGAATCAATATAGACCTTTTCTCTCTCAACTCTCTTCTTCTCTTCTCTCTAGAGTTGCCGCCCTAGGATTCTTGAAGAAGCCCTAGAGAAGGGGGCATCTTCCTCAAGCCCAAGGAGGGAGGCACCCTATCATAGATCCAGGTGGAGGATCGGTGGTGTGCTACCCATAGAGAACATCATAAGTTCTTTCAGATCCATGCTAAAGATCAGGAGCTTCCGCAACATGGTATCGAGGTGCTTGTGACATCAAGGATGATTGGCGTTCGAGCGATATCATGGGTCTACAATTTGGTATCAGAGCTAGGTGATGCCTAGAACATTGTGGATGACACTTTCTTGAAAAATAATTTATTCAAGATGGTGGCATCAGAAGACTAATTAGACTTGAGGAGAAAGTCGTCGATGAGAAATGAGCTAAGGAACCTATGGAACCTAATCAGATTGAGCCAACCCAAACACTACCTCCTCTACCTCGTAGATCAAGTAGAATTTTTCATCCTTCTGAAAGATACTTAGGTACTATATTAGAGAACGTAGAGAAAATGTTCCTCACAAGAAATGGGGTTCATGATGATGATCCCAAAACTTATGATGAGGCGATATCAGATATCGACTCTGAGAAATAGTTAGAGGCAATGAGGTCAAAAATTGACTCAATGCATTCGAATCAAGTCTGGATCATGGTAGATCCAACTAAAGGTATAGTACCTATTAGGTGTAAATAAATCTTCAAGAGAAAAATAAGTACCGATGGAAATATAGAGACATTCAAGGCAAGGCTCATAGCGAAAGGATATAATCAGTGCGAAGGCATTGACTATCGGATACCTTTTCGCTAGTAGCCATGCTTAAATCCATCGAAACATTGCTTGCTGTTGTAGTCTATTTTGATTATTAAATATGGTAGATGGACGTGAAAATGATATTCTTAAATGAATATTTTGAGGAAGATATCTATATGAAATAGCCGCTAGGTTTCACATCCAGTGATAATGATCACAAAGTATGCAAGCTACAAAGGTCCATATATGGACTTAAGCAAGCATCTCGGAGCTGGAATGCTCATTTCAATGATGTAATCAAATCGATTGGATTCATCAAGAATGAGGAGTCTTGTATTTTAAAAAAGATCAGTGGAAATGCTATTGTCTTCCTCGTACCGTACATGGATGACATCCTCCTAATTGGGAATGATATTTCTATGTTGACTACAGTCAAAATATGGTTGTCTAAGAAGTTCTCTATGAAAGATCTAGGAGAGACATCCTTTATTCTGAAAATTAAGATCTATAGAAAAAGAACGAATAGGATGCTGGGTTTCTCACAAAAAATGTACATAGAGGAGTTCCTAAAGAGGTTTAGCAAGGAAAACTCCAAGAGGGGTTTAGTATCCTTCAGACATAGCATTCATCTCTCCAAGAAGATGTGACCTAGCATACCCGAGGAGATTGAACGCATAAGCAAAATTTCTTATGCTTCAGTAATAGGGAGCCTCATGTATGCCATGCTATGTACGCGACTTGATATTGCCCATGCTGTGAGTGTCACGAGCAGGTATCAGTTAAATCCAGACGAAGAGCACTGAACTTCTATAAAATATATTTTTTATGTACTTGAGAAGGACTAAGGATATGTTTCTAGTCTTTGGTAATGGAGAACTCTAGGTCCAGGGGTATACGACTCAGATTTTATGTCCGATATAGATGATCGAAAGTCGACATCTGAAAGTCTATTTATTTGTAATGGTAGAGCTATCAATTGAAAGAGTTCCAAGCAGATGATGATAGCAATCTCCACCATGGAAGTAGAGTACATTGCTGCATCGAAAGCTACAAAGTGATAGGTTTGGTGTACATGATGGAAGCATGGATTTCAAAGCAAAATATGAAATCAAAACAAACCAAACCCAAAATCCTAGGACCACCTTATTAGCAATTAAATCATATAACATACATTTGTAATATAAAAGAAAGTATTAGAACATACCTCTTATCGCTAAACCCTAAATTATCCCTGATTGTCGGTAGTAGTCTGTCAGGGGTTCTACCAGGTGCTTATGTGTTCACCCTCCAATGTTGATCCATACAGAGACTTGATCAAGACACCAGCACCTCTGATTTATATAATTAAAATTCTTGTAATAAGAACTTCAATTAAATGGGCGAGACCTTCTTAAGCCTTTATGTCACCTTCCTTGCCTTTCCTTATCTATCTTTCTTCTTCTTTTGTCTTCTTAATTTTCTTTCCTAATCTCTTAGTATTAAGATGACTTCTTGTCCTTATAAAGACAAGATCTAGACAAGAGAAAGGAAGAAAGAGAATTAGATAAAAAAAAACTCTTGTAAGAAAGAAAAGATAATGTTCACCTCATCGGACTCTTGATGCACAGCCTTATTTATAATGTACGTAAGGATGCCAACAAAAATCTCACACCCTTTCCTTTTCCATTTCTCATGCCCCATCAGCCAATCTCATGCCTTATCAGAAAAAAAATGAGATATAGACTTAGTCCAAGAGGTGCCTTAAAGCAGAAAGACTCTTCGGACTAATTCTACGTATTTTTTTTTTATGAAGAGCCGCGATGCTTCATCCTTGGTGCCACCCTTTTCATCCATTAGATCATGATACAAAGCCATCCAATGGCTCTAAAAAGGGATGCCCATTCAGCAAGAAGGTGTGGAAGAAAACTTTGAATAGTCAAAGTCCCAAGAGCTTTTGACTTGGTCCAAGAGACGTCAAGGAGGAGTAGGTGGCAAGGTATCTTGGGCGACAAAACAACATGGGCAAAAAAATTTAAAAGGAAAAGAAGTCTTTTATCTATAGAAGGACTCTTCTGCACCCCATATCTGATGTCCATGCCAATTAAAAAAAATTACGCAACATAATATATGGGAAAAGTCAAAGAAGGTAGACGTTATCATATTCCATGTGCCAAAGTATCCTTTGCACATGAAATACTTCCCACGCACAAGAGAGAGACTCTTTGGCACGTGGGATGCAGATATGAGGCACCCAATCTGAAGCCCAATCAATCTAGATTAATCCAACTAAAGACCAAATCCTATTTGGCTCAAATCGGATCTAAATTAGCCCAAATCAGAAGCTGATTCGAATCCAATTCGAATCCTAGGTGCTAGGGTTTGCTATATGTGCTAGCATATTCATCTTGCAAACATGGTCTAATCTAATTAGACCCTTAATCAATTCTCTTTGTGTGTGACCCATTGGGTTCCACATCTAACCAGCAGTGAGTTTGGGTGTGATTTGACCTAATCTGGTTAGAACTCAACCAAACCGATTTAGGTCAAAACTAGCCAACCCAATTTGACTTAAATTAGAACACTTTCTAATTTAATGATCAAATTAAAATTTTAACTTGATCAAACTCACAAGACATGATTGACGTCTAGCAACGTATCATGACTATCCAAAAGATGTGAAAATTTTGATGGAAATACCAAACATACCCTTCAGTGAAATTTACCATGCAACTAGATCCTTCGATCTCCCTGCATCCTGAATATGACTCTGGGTATGAAAATATGTCAACCCCAATATCATATTCATTTCTCTTTCAATCTTATGATAATGATTCATTTAATGAAACATTAGAAACCATTTCTAATCATGCTTTGATCAAAGTCTTCTTGAATCATTATTTGTTTGAAGCAAGTAGGATGCTATTTCCTCTTACCAGGAAAGATCGATTCAATGTGAACCTACTCACAACCTTCATATATATAATCTACCATATCTAGAACATCCCATACATAACTGAGTCATGAATGAGTTTGAACCAAAAAATATGGATTTATATATATATAAGATTCTATGATAGTTTCTGGTCAAAGGATTACATGCACAAATTTCACTATGAGAACCATCTATTGACATGTAGATAAGACTCTATTAGATATTCTCAATTCGGATCAATTCAGTGAACTCATTCTCTAATGAGCACCCACATTCTTGTATTAGTGTCATACACAGGTTATTGTGAGATCAATCACCCTCTTAATTAAGCATACAAAGAATGTGCTAGTCTTATCGAAAAATATTGATCCCTAACTCAATGTCTCATTGACTAGGAATATTTAAATTAGGGTTTTAAGATTTTAGGTCTCACTAGTATGATCTCATCATAATTCTAAAATCATAGCCCTAATTTATAGGATTCATCATAATAATAAGACACTACATATGTTGAAATAATTGTCTTTATTTATTAAAAATATCATTAAATGAGTTTGGAAGATAAAGAACATCCCAAAACTAAATTGGCTTAAGGGCATAATCCTTTCACAAAGAAGACATTCTGGTATAAAAAATTCACCACAGAGCTCGGAGTGATGCCATCAGATGCCGTCCCTCTATACTACGATAATAATGGCACCATAGCCCTAACTAAGGAGCTGAGGTCTCATCAAAAATCCAAGCACATCGAGTGGTGATACCACCTCATTCGTGACCACCTCGAGAAGGAATACGTCGAGGTCAAGAGACTCAACACTGTAGATAATGCAGCTGACCCGTTGACAAAGCCATTGAGCCAATAGAAGATCGAAGCCCACCTTGAGAAGATGGGACTTAGATTTGTAGCCAATTGGCTTTAGGTCAAGCGGGAGTTTGTTAGATGTGTGCCCTAGAAGACAGATTGGCTAAACACTTATAATATACTTCTAAGGATAATTTTATAATTTTGACTATAAATTAATAATAAGATTATTTTCTATCATAGTGTGTATTTAAAGTATCTGTGATACATCCTTTGAGTTAATGGTATTGATAATTCATATTTTCAAGAGTAGAAAATTTGAGACATGAATTTTCATAATTAACTCATAAACAGCTCCCGACCATAGGATCATCATGAGAATGATGATCGATCTAGAAGGTTGGTGTACAATCGCTTTCTTAGGATAGATATATCTTGAGTCTACTATGTGGAGATATTGGAGCGAGAGTATAGATACTCGTTAGAGAACTAGGGCACTAAGCGTGACCACCTTGAGCAGTCATAAGGAAGTCTATCTTCTCGTCGATGATTAGCTCGATGCTATAGTAGTGTCTAGTTTTTTGATCTGAGGTGCATCGATAGTTCACCTTGAGGATGTCATAGTTTAACTACATCATAACTCGATATCCTAGCCATTCAAAATTCTGAGGTGTATGTTGGCTATAGCATGTTCATTGTAGAAATTTGATTACACTAATTGAGGATCTATCTACCTCGGTAGATGAGGAGTAGTCCTATGATAATCATGAGATTGACTCTATAAGCCCATGGCCATGGTAGAGTAAAGATGATAGAAAGAGTTTCTATTAGAGTTTCACATTGGACTCGAATCGAATGATTAATTAATATGATGGATATTGGGTTTGATGAGTTCACCTTAATCCTAATCCAATTGGGGCTTAAGATAGAAGAACCCAATCACACAAGTAGCTACACCTAGGTGTTTGCTTTTGGATTTGATGGGTTGCCACCATATACTACTAGGTGTTACTAGGAGATTTTGGGAGCAATTAAAATGATTTAGATGATCGATCATTCTAATTGTCTGAATCAGAAAAATTTTGGTCCATCGAAAGGTGTTCTAATGATGTCAATGATAGAGATCGTGACATGTCTCATTACCATACGGAACTGAACCTAACTAGATCACACAAACAAGGGTTTGGATTTGGATGTCATCAATTAGACTAACCCAGTTCAATTGATTTGGATTAGATCTAATTAGGTTTAAGAAAATCATGCTAGCATACGATTGAGCTTAACATTCTCCTTTTGTAATCATTTTGGTTCATCTCGGTTGAGTCAAATTATTTTAGGCTCACCCAGGAATATTATCTTAGTCTTATAGAAGCTTGTCTAGATCAAAAATAGGTTCTCTTAATTTATTATATGGATTTAAAATAACACCTATCAATTTTTATCACCTGCTAATTTCTATTTTTGAACATTGGTCAACAGTTGACCCTGACACCTAGACATAGGGCCATGTGTCATGTGCCTATAGAAGAGCACCTAGGGCTCTTGTCCCCCTACTAAATGAGGTAAGAGAGAGGGTGCGCGACACCCTAGGCATGTGCCCCATGTGGATAAGAGATGGAGTCCCATATAGATGGGACTCCGGGGTTCCATGATGGATTCAAACACCCAGTCACCAAAGACTTTTGGGTTTATCTAGTGTTGATGCCATCTATGAGGATTTTTAAGAAACTCTCATCTGATTGGATTAGATGACATCGTCCCACCAATCAGATTTAGATCTGATTGCATGAAGGCCTCTGATTGGTTGGGATGATGTGGCATTGCATGGCATAGAAGGATCTATTTAAACCCTATCTGCGCTTAGGATTGAAGAGCCTTTTCTTTTCACCACACCGCAAGGCTTCCTTCTCTATTCCATGCCTCCCTCTGATCCTCTCTCTCTCCTCTCCACACCCAAAAGAGTTGGGCACGGATTCAAGTGCAATCCAAGGTCGAAAGGCGCTCAGATCAGGAAGAAGACAACACTACTGAAAGAGACGACCTCTGATTCTTCAAAAGAAGTTTTGAAGAACTTCTAGATTAGTTGTAGATCTAATTTTTGAAGGAATGATTCAGAAGAAGACCTCTAAATCCTGTCCGAGTGGACATCGATAGAGTTTACGCACGTGCGTGGCTCCTTCCAGAACCTCAGGATCATCACAGGATAATCTGATAACCCAAAAATAAGGTATGAAATTAAATTAGATTTAATTTTATTTTTAATATATAATATTATATCTTTAGGATCAGATCCAAGATATCTTAGATTTGATTAGGATCATAGGAAAAAATTTTTGGAATATTTTTTTAGATCCAATCAGATCTAAATGATCCTATGCAAGAAAAATAGGATTTTTCCTTCATCCATAAGGAGTCAAGGGGTACCTACTCTGGGACTCTCAAGCACAGAAGCCAGTGATCAGTAGGGATGTTATTTTTGATGAGAAGAGCATCTTGAAGAGGTGTGGTATAGGTGAAACTTGGAGGATGAAGATGAACAGTGGTGGCCAGTCTGAGATAAGTGACATGTTGTCTGCATCCACTTATAGGAGTGTTCCTATGGAGGTGGAGCTAGGTAAGAGAATAGATACTTAGATGGGAGACCAGCATGGAGAGTCAGTAATTCAGATGGATGTGCAAGATCAACCACAAATTTTAGGCATGAGTGATATGCCAGTGGGAGTGGCTTTGCACAAGCCCCAGCATAGTATCAGGAGATTGATCAGATATGGCATTGATGAGGTTATCTCCTATGCACTCGTCACTACTAATAAAGATTCAGAGAATTATGCAGAGATTATGGAGAGTGAGGATCATGAGTCATGGATGCAGGCCATGATGGAGGAGATAGAATCACTCAAAATGAATCAGACATGGTAGCTGGTGGATCTTGTAGAAGGTGCTTGACCTATTGGCTCAAAATGGATATTCACAAAGAAGGAAGCATATTCAGAACAAAGTGGAGTCAAATTCAAAGCAAGGCTGGTAGCAAAGGGATACTCACAAAGGGAAGGGATTGATTACGTAGAAGTTTTTTCTCCAGTAGTACGTTATACATCTATTCGAGATTTGCTATCATTGGTGGCATAGCATAACATGGAGTTAGAATAGATGGACATAAAGATGGCCTTCCTTCATGGAACTTTGGAAAAAAGGATCTACATGAAGCAACCTGATGGTTTCATGGAGATTGGATAGGAGAAGAAGGTATGTTTACTCAAGAAGTCACTATATGGCCTAAAATAGTTCTCTCATTAGTGGTATCATAGATGAAAAGGATGCCCTATACCTGCTGCTATATATAGATGATATGCTTATAGCTAGTAGAAACATGGAAGCTATAAAAAGATTGAAAAATGCATTATCATCTGAGTTTGAGATTAAGGATTTGGGTTTGACAAAAAAAATTCTTGGAATGGTGATTTGTAGAGATAGGTGCAAAGGAGTGCTCCATTTGTCATAAGGAGGTTATGTCCAGAAAGTTCTGGAAAGCTTTGGGATGGAGAAGTCCAAACCTATAGAGATGCCATTGCCGAGCCATGTATCTTTCTCCAAGTATCAAAGCCCCTAATCAGAAGAAGAGTGAGAGTATATGGATAAAATTTCTTATGCAAATGCTATAGTCAGTGTGATATATACTATGGTATGCTGTAGACCAGATATAGCACATGCAGTGAGCACGGTTAGTAGATACATGGCTAACCCAAAGAAGAAACACTAGTAAGCATTGAAATGGATATTGAGATATTTGCATGGAACAAGGGATTATGGTTTGGTGTTTGGTGGGCAGCTTGGAGGATTTGAAGAACAATCTAAAAAAATATGTGAAGGTTCAGGTAAAGAAACCGGATCTAATATTTCAAGATTAGATCTTGAAACTTTTAAATCTAAGCAAAGAAAGGTAATCAAATTAATTCATAAAATATTAGAAAAGACTCTAGATCTAAGATCGTACTACATGATTATAGCATGTAATTAAATCAGAAATTAAGAAAACATTAGAAGAGAATATGTTGATCATATCAACCTAGATCTACACTAGATCTAATACAGGTATGTAATAAGTGATTAGATCATTATTATCTTTGCAAGTTAGACTTTCTAACTTCCTGATTCAAGCTTGAGGATGTTACTCCAAGCCGCACACACATCCAACCTTTAAAGATTGTTCACACGAGCCTATCAATACTGATCAGAAGTCTGATGCGTGAAAATCAGTATAGTATACTTGTACTATGTTGATCCTTCTTCGACGATCGATCCAGATTTTTCTTCTTCAAGATTTGGACTCTCTAATATTTTAGAAGGAAGGAAAGAGATTTTCAACCTGAGACACCTCTCAAAAAAAAATCTCTATGAAAGAGGTAAAGGGGAGAAGAAAAAAATCCTAGAAGAAGACCCTCTTCATCTTCTTTGCTCTCTCACCTAGACACCTTGATTTGTGTCTTTACAATTCCCATGCCCAGGAAGAATTTCTCCTTGGTTTTCTCATGCCCAAAATCCCTCTCTTAGATCTAAATTCACACTAGAAATCAGGTCCAAAGACCCTTTAAATAGGAAGTTATGTGGAGCAAATACCTAGACAAGGTATGTCCAAATTGGGCAAGACTTGGGGCGCCCAACTCTTGGGCACCCCATCCTTTTTCTACCATGGACCACTAATAAAGGGTGCACAAAACAACCATAAAATCCACAAAAATCTTAGAAAAAATCTAGATAAAAATGGTGCCATAAGGTAAGAGTTTTGGTTTGTTAGGATTCTATCATAAAGAATTCAAAATCAAAACAACTTACCTTCCTTTGATTTGATCCACAACAACTTGCCAAATAAAAGAGAGAGGGAGATATGGGGCATGCATGAAGACCCTTGGGATGTGGAGAATTCACACAAAAATAAAGGGGGCGCGGAGAGTGGCATTGGGACTAAGGTGGCACAAGGAGAGGGAATCCTAGTCTTACTAGGATTTCTATTTTGACTAGGTCAAATATGGTTTCTCAATCCAAATTAAAACAAATCTAATCTAACCCAATTAGAATAGATCTTAATTCAATTAAGAATCTAATTAATCAGATTAAATTAGATTTAAGTCTGATTTAATTTCTAATCAAATTAGAGATTGGGTTGACATAAGTCCTACTTGAACCAGGACTCGTTCTTCCTTGCAATTGGTTCATCCAATAAACTAAATGGACTTCATCCAATCAAGTCCAAACCAAATCTAATTAAATCATATTTAATTAGACATAATCTAAGCTTTTGGCTTAATCTAATTAAGCTAATTAGCAATTCAATTACTAATCGATCCTCCTGCAACACTTATACTAGGTTAAACATCAATCGTATTGATTGTTTAACCCTAGAATAATCCTTAATCATCGATCAACCATCCAATCAGATCGAGAACTCTTATGTGTTTGACCTCATAGGTCTGAACCTAAGTTGGTAGTATAAAAATAAATTTTTGTATCAATTAAAGTGACCCTCTAACAATAGTACCCAATGGTCGGACAGGTCAAATATGTAGAACAACATCCTTAGAACCCATATGGATAAATAGTTTTCATATAATTCATCCCCTTCACCAAAATTCTCCTAGGATACCTTAGAGTTTAACTATCAACCCTGATTATCCTATCCACATTGTATTTCAAAATATCAAATCCATCTCATTGATTATCTTGACTAAGGTTTTGCTATATTGAAATACAGTGATACATTCTTCTCCAACTCTTAGAGTGGTCAATCCCATCTTGATCACACATTGACTTCGTAAGTACTTGACTTTGCCTAGAAGCCTTCTGTTACTAAATTAGAAATTCAGTTAATTCGGTATCAAAGCACAGTGAGTTGCTTGTAAGCCATTGAGGTAATCTCAGGTCTAAGAGACACTTATACCTATATCCCATCAGGGCAATTCTTGACAGCAGAATGCTCTGGGATTGGTCACGTTCATTGATGATGTACCCTTACATCTCACATGCATGCCATACTAATATCTCCACACTCCTTGGTTTAGGACAACCAATCTATATGCCATACAGTGACCTATGCTCGATAGAAGCTGTTATTCTTTTTAACTATCTATCATTTGATCATGAATAGTTTATGGACTAATTGATAAATTTTTTTTTTATCAAAACTAAATAGTCCTAAGTGAAAGGAAATCCTGATTTTTCGAATCAGGTTTGTTCAGATATGATCAAATCAAGAGATATATTTCAAAATTTTTTCTCTTTGATCTAGATCAGATCTGGGATGTTTCAGATCTAATTCATATTATTTTAATAATTAAAATAAAATTAGATAAATTAAATCAAATTTAATTTATCTTGAAGTGGGTAATCCTATTACCTGATGATGATCCAGTGAGAAGTGGAAGGTTCTGGATCTAGCCACGCAAGTGCCTGGCCTCTATCGATATCTACTCGGACTGAATTTGGAGATCCTCTTCTTCTCTATCGCATCTCCAAAAATTAGATCTGGATCTGATATGGAGGATCTTGAAAACTCCTTTCGAAGATTAGCAGTTGTCCTTTGCAGCAGCGCAGCCTTCTAGCTTTCAGTCGCCTTTTCTCTCGTCTGGATTGCACCAACCAAGCTCCAAAATACTTTTGGACATGGAGAGGAGAGAGAGAAGGTGGGTTGGCATGGAGGAAGAGGGGAGAGGCAGCCTTGGGGTGTGGGATTTCAATTCTCCAATTTTTTTATTTGAGTTGGACGTAGGGTCTTATTTATAGACTGTCTGTGATCCAACTCCTCTTCTTCCCAATCAATCATAACCTTTATGAAATCAGATCTAAATCTGATTGGTGGAAATAGATTCTTCTGGATTCCTCCTTAGAGGTGTGCCTAAGATCAGTCAAAAGTTGGTTTCTAGGTAGAACTCTAATCGAAATCCAAAAGGAGATGGAGTTCCTATCCAATAGGGACTCCTGGGCGCCTCCAACTGTGGCACACGCCAAGGTGTGGCGTGCGCTTCTCTTCTTGGCAAAGGTTTTGGCAGGGACAGGCCCCCTACATCTCCAATAGGTGCATGACACTGTGGAAGAAGTCAAAATATCAATGGTCAAATGTTGACCAGTCAAAGGTCAACTTTTGACCAAAGTCAAAGGACGAGAAATGTAGGTGACAAAAAATGGCAGGTATAAGTCTTTCAAAATAAGACAACCTTTTCTGACTTGGACAGCTCCAGTCGACAAAGTGAAGCCTCTAAATGGCACAAATCTCCTTTGGCTAGTCAGGATAACTATTTATGTAGTAAAAGAATAACGTTAGGTTCAATCGAGTGCTAGCATGATTTTCTTTGAACCTAATTGAATCTCATTCAGATCAATTGAACTGGATTAGTTCAATTGATGATCACAGATTCAAAACCCTTATTTGTGTGACCCAGTTAGATTTCACTCTATATGGTAATGGGATATGTCATGATCTCTATCATCACATCATCGAAACTCTTTCGATGGATCAGAACTCTTTTGATTCGAACAGCTAGAATGATCGATCATCTAAATCATTCTAATTGCTCCCAAAATCCTACTAGTGACACCTAGCAGTAATGGTGGCAACCTATCAGAGCTGAATGGAATCTCTTGGTGAGCTACTGTGTGATTAAGTTCTTCTATCTTGAGCTTCATCAGATTAGGGTTTAGGTGAACTCGTCAAACCCTAGTCTCTATTATATGATGTAATCATTCGATTCAAGTCCAATGTAAAAACCTAAATAGAAACTCTTTCTATAATTTTCACTCTGCCATGGCTATG
>QRFJ01002409.1:22721-56040 GCA_006176705.1 Cocos nucifera
GCAATAGCCCTTTGCTAAGGAGCTGAGGTCTCACCAGAAAATCCAAGCATATTAGTGGCGGATACCACCTCATCCGTGATTACCTCGAGAAGGGTACGTCGAAGTCAAGAGAGTCACTATATCTGTGCAGACCCACTTACAAAGCCATTGGGCCTAGCAGAAGATCGAAGCCCACCTGAGAAAGATGGACTTAGACTTGTAGCCAATTGCTTTAGGACAAGTGGAAGATTGTTAGATATATGTGCCCTAGAAGTCAAAATTGGCTAACACCGTAATACACTTCTAATGGCAAAAATTTATAATTTTGACTATAAATCAATAAAATGGGTTATTTTCTATCAATATGTGTATTTATATCTGTGATACGTCCTTTGAGTTAATGGTAATAATAATTCATATTTTTAAGAGTTGAAAATTTGAGACATGAATAATCATTATTAACTCATAAAATGCTCCCGACCATAGGATCATCACGAGGATGATGATTCATCTGGAAGGTTGGTGTACAATCGCTTCTCTTTAGTAGATGAGTCTTGAGTCTACGATGTGGAGACACTAGAGCGAGAGTACAAGTACTCATTAGAGAACAAGGGCATTGAGCGTGACCACCTCGAGTAGTCATTAAAAAGTCTACCTTCTCGTCAATGACTGACTCGATGCTGCAGTGGTGTGTCTGATTCTTTGACCTAAGATGCATCGATAGTTCACCTTGAGGGTGTTGTAGTTTGACTGCTCCATAACTCGGTCTCCTAAGCATATAGAATTCTGAGGTGTATGTTGGCTATAGCATGTTCATTGTAGGACAGGATTGCATCAAGATGGAATCATCTATTTTGTGGTAGAGGAGCACCCTATGATGATCATGAGAATCAAGTCTAAAGCCCATGGATGGTAGAGTGAAATAATAGAAAGAGTTTCCATTTAGGTTTTACATTACTACGTTAATCGAATATTACATCATAAAGATGAGACTAGGGTTTGAGAGTTCACCTTAAACCCTAATCTGATTAGGGCTCAAGATAGAAGAACTTAATCACACAGGTAGCTACACCAAGAGGTTCACATTCAGCTCTGATTAGTTGCCACCATATACTGCTAGGTGTCACTAGTAGATTTTGGAAGCAATTAGAATGAGTTAGATGATCGATCATTCTAGCTGTTCGAATCAAAAGAGTTCTGATTCCATCGAAAGAGTTTCGATGATGTCGATGATAGAGATCATGACTATCCCACTACCATATAGAACTAAACCTAACTAGGTCACACAAACAAGGGTTTGAATCTGATGATCATCAATTGAACTAATCCAGTTCAATTGATCTGAATGAGATTCAATTAGGTTCAAGAAAATCATGCTAGCACTCGATTGAACCTAACGTTCTTCTTTTACTATCATAAATAGTTATCCTGACTAAGCCAAAGGAGTTTGTGCTCGATTAAAGGACTTCACTTGGTCTGACTGCAGCCTGTCCAGGTCAGAAAAGGGTTCTCTTATTTTGTAAAATAATACCTGCCATTTGTCATTGCATTCTCGTCCTTTGACTTTGGTCAAAAGTTGACCTTTGACTGGTCAAATTGACCATGTGACACTTGACTTTCTGTCCACATGTCATGCACCTATTGGAGAGTTGGTGGGGGCCTATCCTCCTACCAGAACCTGGCAAGGAGGAGGGTGTATGCCACCCTTGGCGTGTGCCCAAGCAGGAGGCGCCCAAAGTCCCTATTTGATAGGGACTCCATCTCCCTTTTGGATTTCGATTAGAGATTCTCTAAAACCAAGTTTTGACTGATCTTAGGCGCATCTAAGAGGAATCCAAACTCTATATCCCACCAATCAGATTTATAGTCTGATTTCAAAAGGGTTGTGATTGGTTGGGAAGAAGAGGAGTTGGATCACGCAGAGTCTATAAATAAGACCCTACGCCCAACTCAAAAAGGAAAAAATCTTGGAAATTGATTGAAATTCCCATGCCCCAAGGCTGTCTCTTCCTCTCCTTCCTCATGCCAAGTCCCACCTTCTCCCTCTTCCTCTCCACGCCAAAGGAGTTTTGGATCTTAGTTGGTGCAATCCAGACGAGAGAAAGGCGACAGAAAGCTAGAAGGCTGCACTGCTACAAAGGACAACTGCTGATCTTCCAAAGATGTTTTCAAGATCCTCAAGATCAGATCCAGATCTAATTTTTGGAGACGTGATAGAGAAGAAGAGGATCTCCAGATCCAGTCTAGAGTGGATATCGATAGAGGCAGGCACTTGCGCTAGATGTCCAGTATTTTGTACTTACAGGATCATCAATGGATAATAGGATTACCCTACATCAAGGTAAATTAAATTTAATTTAATTTATTTAGAATTTATTTTTATTATTAGAATAATAAAGATCAGATCTGAAACATCGCAGATCTGATTAGGATCAAAAAATTTTTTTTTGAAATATATCTCTTGATCCGATCAGATCTGAATGAACCTAGTCCGAAAAATCAGGATTTTCCTTCAAATTGCCCATGACCGACACATCAAATAGACCGCATACGTCAGTATGTATTAGGATAAGTAGGTTTGTGGCTCTTTCCTCCTATCCTACAAAAGAAAGCTTGGTGGTGTGGACACCAGAGCCACCAAAAATTGGTAAAATAATTTAGATTCAATTTGGATTGAAGAAGCCATATCAGAATAACTCTACTTCAGTTATTTTGTTCTAGTCCTTTTGATTTAATCAATTAGTTCTTTTGATGCATTGAGTTTTGGATCCATATGACCATACTTGGGTGTATTTTGGATTAATCCTTATTTGAAAAGAGACCATCATAAAGAAGCAAGCTTGATCCACGTCATTTTTAGAGCCACCACCCTCTACACGCCAAGGGAGAAAATACACATGCCAGCATGTGCCATGCCCAAGGATCCTCATGCCAAGTTGTGCCAGGCATCAAACACCCACATGGAGTTTCTTTTCTTCCCTAGGATTCCTTAAGAGTTTTTAGTTTCTTACTTATTTTGTTAAAAGGCTGATTTCTTTCCTATGGTTTCATAAAAGATTGATATGATATATTATTGTATTTAAAAATCATACATAATATTTTACTTTTTTGTTGAGAGGGTTGATTTTTTTCTTGTAAAGAAAATAGGATTCCTAGAGAAATAGGACCCCTAGGGTCCTATATAAACCCATGTATCTTTCATGAATGAGATAATGAATGAATGAATCACTTTACAATTCCCACAAATACTTATTTTGGTCACTCTGAGAAGGAGAGGGTGCGAAATCCAAAATCGCCCCACGAGGGGAAGGTGCGAGGCCCACCTTTTTCTATCTCTTTAACCTTCATTTTTTTGAGATTCAGTATTCCTACGACCCTGATTCGTCTTCACCATCTACCTACATAAGCTTATTCCACCAAAGAAAATCTGTCTACTCCAAGATTTTCATCTATCATGCAGAGAGAGAAAGAGTGATCTATTATTCTACAGATCAAGCGTTGACAAGGACCTTCATTCCTTCTCAACTGATCTTTGATTTTTACTTATTTTTTTCAGATTCGATGTTGGTAAAGATCTGATTATCTATCAAAAGATCTGCTTGGTTAAAAGATTAAGAGCCCTAATCAGGGTAGTTTCTTAACTACCATGATCCGAATTCTTCTTATCTTTTTTTTTAGATTTTCTTGCAAGCTTAATTTCTTGTTATCCTTCATTCCATTTATATTTTTTTTTTGTAATTATTCATGAGCATTTTTAATTTTTGCTATCTATCTATTTACTTGATTATTGCTAGTTATTTACTGATCTCTAAAATGGCATTCATCAACATCATTTAAATTGATCGTGCTTTGGTCCCGTGTCAATCAATCATGCCTTTTGAGCAGAGCATAGGCAACTATACTATCTGTCCTGAGAATAATGTGCCACGATCGGACATGATTTATTATTGACGAATGGAAGGAAGCATGGTCTTTTCTCTTCTTTTTTTTTTAGACTGTCCCGCATCAATTTGGTATCAGAGCCAGGTTGGTTAGGGCTTTAGTTTAAATTCTATAATTTAAAATTTCTGCAAGTTAAATTTTTATAATTTAAATTTTATAATTTATTTTTTAGTATTTTTTTCTTTCTTACTACATCTTATTCCTGCATCCTGAACTTGCATGACCACTAGATCTGGTACCTAGTACCAACGTCCTACTTTTCCATCCAGTACCAATTGCATTCCAATACAACAGCCATTATTAAAATCCTAATTGAGAAGTTTAATGACATGAAAGATTTTATGAAAATCATGAATGAAAGAATAACAGTATTAGAAGAAGCTAGGCAAAGACAATCTAAACCTGAGTCTCCCCAACTACCTATAGGATAGATAAGAAAGAATCTCGACCTAGATCGATCTATAGCAGTACACCCCCATCATAACCAGTTCAATCAGGATGAGCATGTCCTTAGGAATTTGAAGATCGAAGCCCCAAGTTTTGATGGTTGTCTAGATTCGAGAGAGTACCTAGATTGGGAATCAGGCATGGACCACTATTTTAGATGGTACAAAATATCTAAAGCAAGAAGAGTTATGTTTGCTAGGATGAGTTGGTTAGGCAAGCCCGACTTTATTAGAAAAGTGTTGAACATCTTCTCAACTAGAGAAGACAAAATCCAATAGAAACCTAGGATAAAATGAAGGAGAAACTCAGAGAAAAATACCTCCCCACCTCCTACCAACAAAGACTTTTAGATCAGTGGTAGAGACTTACTCAAGGAAATAGATCAGTCACAGAGTATATTACGAGATTTGATGAGTACCTCATGAGATATGGAGTAACTGAAAATAGGATCGTTACCTTGTCTAGATTTAGAGCTGGATTATGAGAAGATATCCAATGTGAGCTCTTTTTGTGAGAGGTAACCACATTAGAACAAGCTTATCAACTTATCCTAGACTTTGAGAGATTTTTTAGGTATTCGACCATCCATCGTCTTAAACCTAGCCGAGTAACCCCTCTAAATCGAGACCCAATACTATCCAGACTCCTAGTAATGGACCTCCACCTACAAATCCTATTATAAGAAAAGAAGATAAAGAAAAAAGAATTACAGAAGAGTTATCTAAGGGAAGTAGTTCTCGATCCCACTGCTTCAAGTGCTATGGTTACTGTCATTTTGCTGCATAATGTCCCAACCGATCATTATTTGTGAAAGAATTAGAAGAGAAAACTCTAGAAAATATTGAGAAAGTTTATGAAGCTGATCCAGACTTAGCCGAGCAGTTTGAGAGTACTGAAAAAATCCTAAGTTTTGTTGCATCGAAGTCAAACCTTTGGCTTGGAGTCGTTAGGTATGTTCTAGCACAGACTAAGGAGAGTGAAGATTGAAGTAGGACATCTATTTTTCATACCTTCATAAAATTTAGCAATAAAATTTGTAAGGTGATCATTGATAGTGGTAGTTGTATCAATGCCATCTCCATCGATATGGTTAAGTGATTAGGATTAGCTCCTGTAGATCATCCCAGTCCATACCTTATGTCTTGGATAGATTCCTCCTCTATTTCCATTAAACTTAGATACCGTGTTTCCATCCAGCTGCATTCTTATCAGGATCATGTTTGGTGCGATGTCTTACCCATGAAAGTCGGAAGTATCATATTAGGTCGGCCTTGGCTATTTGACAATGATGTTATGATTTATGGTCAAACTAACTCCTATAGTTTCACTCATAAGGATAAGAAGATCATGATCAATCCTTCCCCACCTAAGGCTACCAATAGAAAGATAGGTGATGGACCAAAAGAAAATATCAAAAAGAAAAGCCTCCATCTAATAGGTGCTAAGGAATTAGTGATGATCGTGAGTAAAGGATCACTAGTTTGGATGATTGCTGCAAGAGAAGTTCATGAGGATCCTAAGATAGATCATCCCAAGGAAGTAATCAGCATTCCTAGTGAATTTCATTATGTTTTTTCTAAGGATCTCTCAGATCACTTACTACCCATGAGAAACATTCAGCATGCCATTGGTTTGGTACCTAGATCTACACTACCCAATTTGCCCCATTATAGGTTGAACCCCACTAAGCATGCTGAGCTACAAAGGCAAGTTGGAGAGCTAATGGAAAAAGGATTCATGAGAGAGAGTTTAAATCCTTGTGCAGTTCCTGCACTATTGACTCCAAAGAAGAATGGAACATGGAGGATGTGCATAGATAATCATGCCATTAACAAGATCACCATTAAGTACCATTTTTTCATTCCTAGATTAGATGACATGCTAGATATGATATCCGAAGCCACTATTTTCTCTAAGATTGATCTCAAGAGTGGTTACCATCAAGTAAGGAATAGACCAAGAGATGAGTGGAAAACTGCTTTTAAGATGAAAGATGGTTTATGTGAGTGGATGGTGATGCCATTTGGGTTATCTAATACCCCTAGTACTTTCATGAGATTGATTACCCAAGTACTACGACCGTTTATAGGAGTATTTGTAGTCATGTACTTTAATGATATTTTGATCTACAGTCAAACTAGGGAGGACCATCAAGATCATCTCCAAAAAGTCAGCCAAGTCCTTAGAATAGAAAGTCTGTATGCTAATTCTAAGAAATGTGCTTTCATGACGGACCGTGTCAACTTCTTAGGTTTTATTATTACCCTCGATGGTGTGTCTGCTAACCCTAAAAAGATCAAAGCAATAGTTGAGTGGCTAGTACCCAAGAGTGTGCATGACGTGCGAAGTTTTCATGGATTAGCAACATTTTATCATAGGTTCATAAAAGAGTTTAGCACCATAGCTACTCCCATCACTGACTGTATTAGAAAGAAAGATTTTGAATGGACTAAAGCAGCCAATAGAGCCTTCCTAAACATTAAGGACAAAACGACCCACACCCCAGTCCTACGTTTACCTAATTTTTCCAAGGTTTATGAAGTAGCATGCGATGCATCAGGAGTTGGGATTGGTGATGTCCTTAGTCAAGAAGGTCATCTGATAGTATATTTTAGCGAGAAACTTAACGATTCTAAACTAAAGTATTCTACCTATGATAAGGAATTTTATGCGGTAGTCCAAGCCCTAAGATACTTGAAACATTACCTACTACCACAAGAATTTATTTTATACTCAGATCATAAAGCCCTCCAATTTTTGAATTTTCAAAAGAAACTGAATCATAGACATGGTAGGTGGGTCGAATTTTTGCAAGCCTATACTTTTATTTTGAAACACCGTGTGGGTGTAAAGAATTACGATGCTGATGTCCTAAGTCGTCGTCATACTTCGTTGTCCATCATTAGTGTAGAGGTTGTTGGTTTTGATAAGATTAAAGAAGATTATGTGGAGTGTCCAGATTTTGGTAGCATACTTACCATTTTACGAAAAGAACCATCTAGAGAATACGGTGAATATACCCTTCAGGAAGGTTACTTGTTTAGAAGAGCAAGGCTGTGTTCCTCGTACATCTTTAAGAGATTTTCTAGTTTGGGAACTACACGCTGGAGGATCAGCTGGACACTTTGGTAGGAATAAAACCATAGAGTTGGTAAAAGTTCAGTTCTTTTGGTCAAGCCTGAAAAAAGATATCACTTGAATTGTTGCCCAGTGTAGAACGTGTGCCATGGCCAAGCAAAGAAAATAGAACACAGGCCTATACACACCCTTACCTATACCAGACTATCCTTGGCAAGACGTTAGCATGGATTTTGTTCTAGGCTTACCTAAGATAGTTAGGAAGCATGATTCAGTTCTAGCGGTTGTAGATAGGTTTTCAAAAATGGCCCATTTTTTGCCCATTGTCAAACGGATGCCCCAAAAGTTGTAAGAATATACTTTGATGAGATTGATAAATTGCATGGATTGTCCAAAACCATTGTGTCTGATAGGGATGTTAGATTCATGAGCTACTTTTGAAAAATCCTATGGCACCTTCTAGGCACAAAATTGAAATTTTCTTCTGCCTTTCACCCATAAATAGATGGTCAAACTAAAGTGGTCAATAGGAGTTTTGAAAATTTATTGCATTGCTTGATTGGAAAACATATGGATAATTGGGATCTTTTATTGTCTCAAGCTAAATTTGCATATAATAGCTCTGTTAATAGGTCCATTAGCATGAGTCCTTTTGAAATAGTTCATGGATATCAACCTAAAAAACCAATAGATCTTATCCCACTGCCCATGGATGCTAGAATTTTTGAATCTGCAGAGTCATTTGCATAGCATGTCAAGAGTTTACATAAAGAGATCAGTAAAAAAATTAGCATTAGTAATAAAGTTTATAAACAGAATGTAGATTCTCATCGATGTGCCCAAGAGTTTGCGGAAGGAGACTATGTGATAGTTCGAATGAGGTCCAAATGATTTCCACCAGGAACCATCAAGAAGTTACATGCTCAAGGAGCAGGTCCATTTAAGATTTTAAAGAAGATCAAACTAAATGTGCATATTATGGACTTACCTTTTGATTTTTGGATTAGCTCTACTTTTAATGTTACAAATCTCGTTGCCTATAAAGAGCCAACTTGGATACCTAGTGAGCCATTTGAGCCTAAACCAACCTTTGAGGGAGAGCCTATTCCTGAATGTCCACCAGCCACAATGTCAAAGCATGATTAGATTGAGAGAATTTTGAATGAGCAGATTATCTCCATCTGGAGTCGAGGCTATCAGCGGTACTTAGTTAGATGGCGAGGTCGACTGAAGTCCAAGGATACCTAGATCACTCGAGAAGAGCTGCAGCATATTGATCCCGATTTGCTTGAGCATCACCAGAGCAGAATCGACCCCCACTCGACAGGGTCGAGTTCTCCCCACCGTAAGAGAATTGGTGTGGACACCAGAGCCATCAGAAGTCGACAATATAATTTAGATTCAATTTGGATTGAAGAAGCCATATCAGAATAACTCTACTTCAGTTATTTTGTTCTAGTCCTTTTGATTTAATCAATTAGTTCTTTTGATGCATTTAGTTTTGGATCCATAGGATCATACGTGGGTTTATTTTGGATTGAGCCTTATTTAGAAAGAGACCATCATAAAGAAGCAAGCTTGGTCCACGTCATCTTTAGAGCCACCACCCTCCACACGTCCAGAAAAGAAATACACATGTCAGCATGTGCCATGCCCAAGGATCCTCATGCCAACTTGTTTCAGGCATCAAGCGCCCATATGGAGTTCCTTTTCTTCCCTAGGATTTCTTAAGAGTTCTTGATTTCTTGCTTATTTTGTTAAAAGACTAATTTCTTTCCTATGGTTCCATAAAAGATAGATATGATATATCATCGTATTTGGAAAAAATACATAATATTTTACTTTTTTGTCGGGAGGGTTGATTTTTTTCTTGTAAAGGGAATTGGAAAGAAATAGAACCCCTAGGATCCTATATAAACCCATGTATCTTTCATGAATAAGACAATGAATGAATGATTCATTTTATAATTTTCACAAACACTTGTATTGGTCGCTCCGAGAGGGAGAGGGTGTAAGATCCAAAATCGCCCCACGAGGGGTGGGTGTGAGGCCCACCTTTTTCTATCTCTTTAACCTTCATTTTCTTGAGATTCAGTGTTCCTACGATCCTGATTCATCTTCACCATCTACCTACATAAGCCTATTCCACCAAAGAAGATCTGTCTCCTCCAAGATTTTTATTTATCATGTAGAGAGAGAAAAAGTGATCTATTATTCTATAGATCAAACATTGACAAGGACCTTCATTCCTTCTCAACTGATCTTTGATTTTTACTTATTTTTTTCAGATCCGATATTGGTAAAGACCCAGTTCTTTATCGATAGATCTGCTTGGTTAAAAGATTAAGAGCCCTAATCAGGGTAGTTTCTTAACTACCACGATTTGGATTCTTCTTATCTTTTTTTCGAATTTTCTTGTGGGCTTAATTTCTTGCTATCCTTCATTCCATTTATATTTTTTCTTTTACAATTATTTTTGAGCATGTTTAATTTCTGCTATTTATTTATTTTTTTATTATTGCTAATTATTTACTGATCTTTAAAATGGCATCCATCAACATCATTTAGATTGATCATGCTTTGGTCCCATGTCAATCAGTCACACCTCCTGAGCAGAGTATAGGCAACTATATTGTCTATCTTAGGAATAATGTGCTAGGTCAGACATAATTTATTATTGACGAATGGAAGAAAGCTTGGTCTTTTCTCTTTTTTTTTTAGGTTGTCCCGCATCACTTGGTCATTTTGCCATGAAGTCATGATTCACAAATCGAATATGACTCAGAAGTCAATGGACTCAATAGTCCAATTTCTCCAATTTGTTAACCCTGTCTTCAGCTATATGACCTAGCTTAAGGTGCCATAGATATCTATCATTTAGACTATCCCTAGGTCATTTTGATCCTATGTCATTCATGTTTTGCTCGATATTAAAAATAGAAATATCAATATGTAATTGATAGAGACCATTTATAAGAAAACCACTTGCAATTTTATATTTTTTATAAAGAATATTACAATGGTCCTTAAGAAAATGAATTACATAGCCTTTTTATGCTAAACATGAAATAGAAATCAAATTTCTGCTTGCTACAAGCACATAAAAATAGTTCCTAAGAACTAGATCTAATCCAGATGATAATTGCAGAGGATAGGTTCCCACGACTACAGCAGCAACTCTTGCTCCATTTTCTACATGTAGGATCATCTCACCATCCCTCAGCCTCCTGCTATCCTTAAGACCCTACATAGAAGTGCATAAATGAGCACTAGAACTAGAGTCAAGCACTCAATTGGATGCAGAAGTAATCCTAATATTAGATTCTATAACGAGCATACCTCGAGAAGGATCTGCCTCCTTCTTGTTCTTCAGGTTGGCTAGATGCAAAGGGCAGTTCTGCTTCTAATGGCCATCAGTATTGTAATGAAAATATTTTTCTTTGTTAGTGGCCTTCTTCTTCAGCTCTATCTTCTTCTTCTTCCCACCATCCACCTTTTGCTTCTTCACGAACTTTTTCTAATTCCTAAAAAACTTTCACTTGGAAGAAGTCCGCTCCATAGCAAGTACTGAGCCTTTAGAATCTTTTATAGAAAGCTTAGTAGTAATCAGTATGTTCATGAGCTTAGCCAAGATATTCTGAAGTTTATGCATATGGTAGTTCATGATGAACTGCCCATACACATCAGTCAAGGACTGCAAAATTATATCAATTTGTAGATCCTGATCTAACTTGACACCGAGCTTCCCAAGCTCTTCTAAGTCCTTGATCATCATCAGACAATGATCTTGGATCGACTGCCCATCATGCATCTAAGCCTTAAATAGTCTCTTAGTGACTTGATATTTAGCTGCACAACTCTATTCACCAAACAACTCTTATAGGTGAGCCATCATTTGGCGGCTAGTCTTAATGTCTTCATGTTGGCATTGGAGCTCATTAGACATCGATTCCAACATGTAATACCTGACTTTGTTATCTTCATCCATCCACTTCTCAAGAGATGCTCTCTGATCAGTGGATTGATGGGCTGGTAAGGTAGGAGGATCCTGTTCCAACATATGAGTCAACTTCTCAAAATTCAAAATAATTTTGAAGTTTCGAAGCCAATTCTTGTAGTTGGGTCTAATTAGTCTATGGGAATCTAGGATACAGGCTAGCGTGTTAGATGCATACATCTTCCTTTAGAGAGTCAAAGTTTTTAGTTAGATTTTATAATTAGACATAATCAATTTATTTAAAAATTTTATTTTTAAATAAATTAGGCTTCCACTATTTTCTTGGATTCCTACACTTTCTTAGTAGAGATACAAAAATATTCATGATTATTGATTTCTAGTGGGTGGTGCGATCCCACTGAGTGGCTCTCCACCTCACCTAACAGTTACTGATGATGGATCAACTGATGAGTGAACAACTCTTGTCCAATGATTCTCTAATCATGGTGCACCCAAACCTAGTCTCTAATTCATGAATCTCACCGTGTCTGAAATATTGATTCATTCCTTAGTTAAGTTAGATCCACCATTTGTATGAATTGGATTCTTGATTAGGTTCCTCACCGTATCCAAAATATTGAGCCCAATCCATCCTCCAACTCGTGGCATCCAATGCCTAATAGACATGGTTATATCTTTTCGATGCAACTGAACCACTGTATCTAGCCGAGAACAATCAACCCTAGGAAGAGCCCGCATATCTACAATGATGGAAGACCTTAGACTTAATATTTTCTTAGAAAGATTTAATTTAAATCTCTTTAAACTTGACTTGACTTAGTCATAATAATTATGACTAGTCCAGTGGCATGGGTTGGTTTGAATTGTTAGCCACATCAAATCAGAACTGGATTGACACAAATGGCTAGGTAAGTGAGATCGGTGGAAGGGATATGCCATTAACTCGACAAGAATGTATTCAAATTAAGTAGCTCCTAATTAAAATCTAGTCAATCGTATCTGCCAGACTTACCTTAGATACTAAATTATCGAATCAAAACCAATCAGGTTAGCCTACAATTCAGGCTTGAATTGTGGAGCCAAATTAGATTTTAACTTGATCAAGTCACATCTCAATGTGATTCGATCTTGACCCAAACTTAATCCTATTAGGCTAGTCAAATCTAAGCTTTCTTTGATCCCACCTAACCAACTCTTGATTCAGTTTGATCAACCACTAGACCTAATTGAGCTACCCAAGCCCAAACCCAATTTTATAAATATGTCTTAGATCTGAAAATTTATAATTTTTAGATCTAATTAATTTTATAATCTTAATTCTTAATTAAGTTTTGGGTTCAAGAATAAAATATGTAATAAAATTTTAGGATTTTAGGATCTAAAATTTTATAGAAAAATAAGTTTTTAATTTTTGATTTAGAATGAATGCACAGCATTTCTACACATCATAAGAACATCCCATCGAATAGGAGGAGAGGGCCTTTAAATCCTACTTTGTTCTTATGACTGAACGGTCAAGGAGAATGTCTTAATCAAAAATATAATTTCTACTATAAAACTAGTTAGATCATGTATCACATATACAAAAGATCTAACCTACACATGTTTTGCATACATCTCATGTATCATAAGTCAACCAATCATGCATACTTTCAGATATGAAATATCGCATATTAAATTTAAAAAATAAAATTTTCAATTTGATCATATCAAAAATAAAATTATTCTAGATATTTTATAGAATTATTCTATAACTAGTCTAACCATGCATCTTTTATATCTCATATGAATAAAATAAAAATTAAAAATTTTATTTTTTATTTATTAGATCTGATTATAATAATTATAACATCAAAAAAATAGAAATAAATTAGATCTAAATCATATTTTAATCAATTTAATGATATGATTATACCAGACTATATATAAAACTATTCTATTCCTAGTCTAGTCATGCATCTCATACATTATAGATATAAATCATAAAATTTTTAATTTTTTAATTTTAGATCTAAATACATCTGATGTGATATCTAAAAATCTTTAATATTAGAATATAAATAAAAATTAAATCAGATCTAAAATATATTTGATAAACTGCTAATCTGGCTCTGATACCAGTTGAAGAAAAAATTCTATTTTTCTTGCATAGGATCGTTCAGATCTGATTTGATTTGAAGAAATATTTTAAAAAAAATTTTCTATGATTCTAATCAAATCTGAGACATCTCAGATCTGATCTTAAGTATCTGATATTATATAAAAAATAAAATTTAATTTAATTTAATTTCATACCTTATTATTGGGTAATCAAATTATCCTATGATGATCCTGAGGTTCTGGAAGGAGCCACGCACACGCTTGGCCTCTATCGGTGTCCACTCAAGCAGGATCTAGAAGTCTTCTTCTTTTGAATCACCCCTTCAAAACTTAGATCTGGATCTCATCTTGAAGCTTTTTAAAACTTCTTTTGAAAAATTAGAGGTCTTCTCTTTCAGCAGTGCTGCCTTCTTTTCGATTTGGGCACCTTTCTTCCTTGGATTGCACTTGAGCCCATGCCCAACTCCTTTGGGTGTGGAGAGGAGAGAGAGAGGATCAAAGGGAAGCATGGAATAGAGGAGGGCAGCCTTGCAGCTTGGTGAAAAGAATAGGCTCTTCAACCCTAGGCGTAGACGTGGTTTAAATAGATCCTGCTGCACCATGCAGTGCCACATCATCCCGATCAATCAGAGGCCTTCATTCAATCAGATCTAAATCTAATTTATGGGATGATGTCATCTAATCCAATCAGATGAAAGTTCCTCAAAAATTCTCATAGATGGTGCCAACACTGGATAAACCCAAAAGTCTTTGGCGCCTAGGTGATTGAATCCATCATGAAACCCTGGAGTCCCATCTATATGGGACTCCATCTCTTATCCACATGGGGTGCATGCCTAGGGTGGCGTGTGCCCTCTCTCTTGCCTCTTTTAGTAGGATGACAAGAGCCCCAGGTGCTCACCTATAGGTGCATGACACATGGCACTATGTCCAAGTGTCTAGGGTCAACTGTTGACCAATATTCAAAAACAAGAATTAGTAGGTAATAGAAATTGGCAGGTATTATTTTAAATCCATCTAATGAATTAAGAGAATCCATTTTTTATCTGGACAAGCTCTACTCAGACTAAGACAAGGTTCCTGAGCGAGCCCAAATAAATTTGGCTTAGCTGAGATGAACCAAAATGATTACAAAAGGAGAATATTAAGCTCAATCATATGCTAGCATAATTTCTTTGAATTTAATTGGATCTAATCCAAATCAATTGAACTGGGTTAGTCCAATTGATGACATCCAGACCCAAATCCTTGTTTATGTGATCTAGTTAGGTTTAGTTCCATATGGTAATGAGACATGTCATGATCTCTATCATCGACATCATCGAAATACCTTTCAATGGATCAGAACTTCTTTGATTCATACAATTAGAATGATCGATCATCTAAATCATTCTAATTGCTCTCAAAATCCATCAGTGATACCTAGCAGTATATGGTGGCAACCCAATAGAATCGAAAGTGAACCTCTTAGTGCTTCTACCTGTGTGATTGTGTTCTTCTATCTTAAGCTCTGACTAGATTAGGGTTAAGGTGAACTCGTCAAACCTAATATCCATCATACGAATTAATCATTCAATTCGAGTCCAATGTGAAACTCTAATAGAAACTTTTTCTATCATCTTCACTCTACCATGGCCATGGGCTTATAGACTCAATCTCATGATTATCATAGGACTGCTCCTCATCTAACGAGGTAGATAGATTTCTAATTAGTGCTACCTAATTCCTACAATGAACATGCTATAGCCAACATACACCTCAGGATACTGAATGGCTAGGATACTAAGTTATGGTGTAGTCAAACTATAATACCTTCAAGATGAACTATCGATGCACCTCAGATCAAAGAACTAGATACACCACTACAGCATCAAGTCAGTCATCGACGAGAAGGTAGACTTTCTTATGACTGCTCGAGGTGGTCACGCTCAGTGTCTCTTTCTCTAACGAGTATCTATACTCTCGCTTTGGTGTCTCCACACCATAGACTCAAGACACATCTATCCTAAGAAAGTGGTCGTACACCAACCTTCCAAATCAATCACCATCCTCATGGTGATCTTATGGTCGGAGGATATTTTTGAGTTAATTATGAAAATTCATGTCTTAAATTTTCAACTCTTAAAAATATGAATTGTCATTACCATTAACTCGAAGGATGTATCATAGACACTTTAAATATACACTATGATAAAAAATAATTATTTTATTAATTTATAATCAAAATTATAAAATTATCCTTAGAAGTGTATTATAAGTGTTTAGCCAATCTGACTTCTAAGGCACACATCTAATAGTGGATATCCTATGAATGTCATCTTTGGAGATTTTGAATCCAATTTACTCCTCTCGGTTACCTCCACATGTGCGTAGACTACACACCTAAAGACCTTCAGGTTGCCAAACTCTACCTTCTTCCCACTCCAGACCTTCTTTGAAATGCCTCCATTTAGCTTATGGTGTGTGGACCTATTGACAAGAAAATAAGAAAATGTTAAAGCATCACCCCAAAAAGATTTTGGAAATGATGTTTGTAGCCTCAAACTTTATGCCTTCTCAGTCAGTATCCGTCCTCTCCATGACACCATTCTCTATAGAGTCATCTTCACCATGTAATGATGTTTAATGCTATTTTTCTCATAGTACCTCCTGAACTCCAGACTAGTATACTCTCCTCCATTATCCAATCTCAGACACTTTACCTATCTCCCAGACTTCTTCTCTACTTCAGCTCTTCAAGCTCTAAATTGGGCAAACACCTCTGATTTTTCTATAATCAGATAAACCCACACCTTCCTTGAAAAATTATCAATAAAGATGATAAAATATCTTGCCCAACATCTAGCTGATGCAGGAGCCAGTCCCCACACATTCGAGTGCACTAAATCCAGCACTCCTTTGCTGCGCTTGATACTTTTGGCAAACTTTACTCTATGCTATTTGCCTAAGATGCATGGCTCCATAAATCGGTGACCTCCTTCTTCAGGGCTAGGATCATCCCTCTTCTGCTAGGTTCAGTGAGCCCTCGATCACTCATATGATCCATCCGATAGTGGCACGGCTGATATAGAAGCTGCTCCTCCTGTGCTGCTGCTAGCATCTCTACACTATCATTCACCACTGAGCCTTCAATTCTATAAATATTGTTGCTTAGTCTTCTATCTCTCATCACCACCAAAGCTTTCTTAAAAATCTTCAAGCATCCACTCCTAGCCTGGCTACTAAAGGCATAATCCTGCTCCTCTAAGTAGCCTAAAGAGATCAAATTCTTTTTTAGGTCTGGCACATGCCTGACATTTGATAATGTATGAATTATCTCATTGTACATCCTCATTCTGATAGAGCCAACTTGAGCTACTTTACATGGATGATCATCTTCAAGGCTGACACTATTAGAATTTGACATCTTGAATTCGATCCATAGCAAGAAAAGAATCAATTTTTAGTACAATAATTGGGTTGGCTCTCATACGCAATCGAGCCAGCTCGGATTGAGATCGAGCCAGCTCGAACCATAGTCAAGTCAGCTCTGTCAGGCAAACAGACAGCACGAGTCTAGGAAAGATGCAGTCAAGCCAGCTCAACCTCTGATCAAGCTGGCTCGATGGAGGTGAACAGAACATGATGAGATTTTTTTTCATTTGGACTCAAATTATGATTAATCCAAGGGATCTATGGGAGTTGCACATGGACCATAGGATCCAGTGGCCATAGAGGATTGTGGTCATGATCTAAAGATTGAAAAATATTTTAAGACTCCATCAAGGACATGTTCGACTCATATTAGGAGAATGAGCCCTATTAGGACTCCTATGAACTACTGAGAAGAGGATTCTCATCCTATTTAAAGAGCTAAGGTGCTGTGAAGCAAAAAAGATGGTGCATGTGGCATGAGAGGCACGTAGAGAGGCTCAAGCAACCGTCGAGAGGAGCTTCATAAAGTATCGAGTACGTACAGCCTACAAGAGAGAGAAGCAACAGGTGCATAGCTTTCGATGAGGAGGCTATGAGGGCAGAGCATCTTGTAGCTTCTGTGGGTCTCCTTGGAATTCTGAGAGAATTTTTGTAAGGATAGCTTCTAGTTGAGAGAGATTTATGTTTGGTGAGTTGAGAGCGAGTGTTCTCCTCTTGTACTTATTTTTCTCTTTCATAGTGAAGCTTTGCATGCCCTATGGAGGCGATCCTTTAGGCTGATCCACGTACTTGATTATTTTTTTATTTTATTTCTTCCTTCTTTCTACCATAATAATTTGATACTAGATCCTTAACGTGCAGTATCAGAGTAGCTGATATCCCAATAGTTTGGTATCAAAGTAAGTTGATACCATAATAATTGGTATCAGAGCCAGATTATACTGAAGCATAGATTATAGCAGTGGATAGAGATTAAAGAATATGGACAAGATAAGCACAATCAAGGTGGAGATCAACAGGTTCGATGGAAAAGATAATTTCTCCTTGTGGCAAGCATGGGTAAAGGATGTCCTCATCCAACATGGGTTGATCGATGCTCTCTTGTATGACGAGATGCCATCCACCATAGAGGTGAAGGATTGAAAGCAGATTTAGATGTAAGTGGTGAGCATGATCCACTTGTACCTAGCAGATGATGTAGTGATCCATGTACTTGATGAGACTTTTCCAATGGTGTTATGGTCGAAGCTCGAGGAGTTGTACATAGTGAAGTCACTCACCAATATGCTATTCCTTTGTATACAATTCTTCCAGCTATGGATGGACGAAGGCTAGAGCATGCGGGAGCATCTATCCAACTTTGAGAAGATCCTCACCGACCTCCTCAGTGTTGGTGAAAAAGTTGAGGAGAAGACTAGGGCGTTGGTCTTGCTAGCATCGCTCCTCCCTTCGTATGAGTCCTTGGTGACTACTCTTCTAGTAGAAAAGAGCACCATCAAGATGGATGAGGTCACTACAATGATACTTCAGAACGAGGTTCTCAGGAGGAAGAATCCAACTTCGAGCTCAGATGGCAGTAGCTCAGCTTTGATGATTTCTGAAGGAGTAGGAGGTAGTAGATGGAGTGGCAGAGAATCATGAGGAGGACAATCCAGATCCAAGATGAGGGATCCTAGCAAGATCAGATGCTATAGATGCGACAAGTTGGGGCATCGAGTCAAGAATTGTCTATAACTCAAGGATTGGATGAGGGCTGCTACAACGACGGCCAATACCGAGTCAGAGGATGATGTCCTGAAGATATCTGATGAGATATCTAGTTCTTTCCAATAGTGAATTTTAGATTCTGCATGCACATATCATGTTTGTTGCAAAAAGAAGTAGTTTGACTCTCTAGAGAGCAGTGATGGCACTATTTATCTATCGGATGGATCGAGTTGTTCGATTAGAGGCATCAGAATGGTCAACTAGAAGACACATGATGGTGCAGTAAGGAGATTGGGAGAGCTCCGATACATATCCAATTTCAGATAGAATCTTATCTCACTGAGCAGACTAGATTTAAATGGCTATAGGTGGATAGCTGGTGATAGAATCCTGAAGGTCATGCATGGCAATAGGGTGATATTGGAAGAAAAGAAGAAAACAAGAGAACATTACTATCTGGCAGGAAGTCCAGTGCATGGTGGAGCTTCAAGAGCCAAAGGGAGCCTAGTGCAAGGTGGAGCTCCTGGTGGAGATGGATCAGACACGAGATGAGAGACTCGAGAGGATGAGAGGTGACATCATAGAGTGAAGTTCCTATTACCATAGAAAAATTCTCCAAGAAGGTCTTTGGTCAAAGTGAACACAGCCCATGATAGAGGTGGGATCGAGCGGCCTGGCTTGACTCCCATGTTTGCCCATCCATGATCAATAGGCGCATCCCCGAGCATGGGGGTGAGATGGATCACAAGCTCTCAAATTTAAATGGAGATCGAATGTCGAGTCGAGGTGGAGATTGTTGGGATTTGATGTCTTAAATTCGACCCACAGCAAAAAGAGAATTAATTTTCAGCACAGCAGTCAGGCTGGCTCTGATATGTAATTAAGCCATCTCAGATTAAGATTGAGCCAGCTCGAACCACAATTGAGTCGGCTCTCCTAGACAGATAGACAATAGGAGTCCGAACGAGATGCAGTCAAGCCAGCTCGACCCCTGACCGAGTCGACTCGATGGAGGTGAATAGAACATGATGGAATTTTTTCTGTTTGAACTTGGATTATGATTAATCCAAGGGGCCTACGGGAGTTGCGTGTGGACCATCAGATCCAATGGCTATGGAGGGTTGCAGTCATTATCTAAAGAGTGAAAAACATTCCAAGACTCCATCAAGACATGTTCGACTCATATTAGAAGAATGAGTCCTATTAGAACTCTTGTGAACTACTAAGAATAGGATTCTCATCTTATTTAAAGGGTTGAGGTGCTGTGGAGCAAAAAAGATGGTGCATGTGGCTTGCGAGGCATGTAGAGAGGCTCAGGCAACCACCGACAGGAGCTTAGTAGAGCATCGAGTATGTGCAGCCCATGAGAGAGAGAAGCAACAGGTGCATAGGATCCGGCGAGCAAGTTGTGAAGGCAGAGCATCTTGTAGTTTCTATAGATCTTCTTGGGATTCTGAGAGAGCTTTTATGAGGATAGCTTCTAGTTGAGAGAGATTTGTATACGATGAATTGAAAGTGGATGTTCTCCTCTTATACCTATTTTTCTCTTTCATAGTGAAGCTTTGCATGCCCTATGGAGGCGAGCCTTTAAACTGATCCATGTACTTGATTATTTTTTTATTTTATTTTTTTCTTCTTTCAGTCCAATAATTTGGTACTAGATTCTTAACAAGCAGTATCAAAGTAGTTGATATCCCAATAGTTTGATATCAGAGCGAGTTGATATCACAACAGACACTTCCACCATCGGTCTTTTGGTAGGTAGCAAACCACTTCTGATGAGAAGTATAATGGTGTAAGCATGCTAAATTTAATATGCACATAGTATCGCACTCTGTGGACCTATCTAATACAACTAGAAGATCTTCTCTACTGCTCATCAAAGCTGTATCATCACTCTTGCTGGCCTTCCCATTTTCTCACTTCAAAAGGAGACAATCTCTCCTCAGGTGTCCAGACTGATGACATTTGTAGCATTTCAAAATCTTCTTTTAATCCCAAGACTTTGATCTGCCCTTAAATTTTTTCCTTATCTTCTTTTTTGATCTTTCCTATCTTCTATTCACAACCAAGGTCTAAGATTTAGGATCTTCCTTGCAGATCTTTTCTCTCTGCTTATTTGATTTGAGCATACCAACACTCTCTTCATAGTTTATGGTCTCCTTCCTATAAACTAAAATTATTATAAGACCATCATAAGAACCCGAAAGAGAATAAAGTAGCAACAACGTCCGATCTTCCTCGTTGATCTTCACATCCAAACTCATCATCTCAGAACACACCTAATTGAACCTTTGGATATGTGCAACAAGATCTCTACCTTAGGGCATCTTGAGACTATAAAGCTATTTCTTAAACCACAGCTTATTGGTCATGTTATTTTTGATATATGTGTTCTCTAGTCTCGTTTAGAGCCCCTTTGTCGCGATCTCTATGCAAACCTCGGGCAACACCTGATCAACCAAGCACATTCTGATTGTGCTAAAAGCAATTTTCTCCAACTCTTCTTAGTCCTCAGCACTAATCTTTTCTGGTCTTTCTCTTACCAAGACTTTGTAGATCCTCTGCTGAACCAACGAGTCCTTTACCCTTTGCTGCCATAAGATAAACTTTTCCTTGCCGTTGAACTTCTTGAAATCCACCTAAAATCCACTTGATACCATGACTACAATCAAGTCAAGTGCAAAACTCTAACACCCTTCTTCGATCACACACCAGCAAAACTATCCTTCAATGAAGATCTATGGGCCCTAGATCCTAGTTCCAACCTTCTGTGTCACCTTTCCTTTGTGCAATAACTTTCCACCTCAATCTAAAGAGAACCATAAAAAAAAAATAGAAGATTTTATGATAAAACCTAGTGCAGCAAATCCTGGATATAAAAATCCTAAGTATCTTCCTTCCTTCCATGCAACACTACTCTGATACTAGATGTTGGGTAATACGACCCTCTCTTAGACCGACGTGGCTGTTGGTGATTAGCCAAGCAATAAAGAATAAACTCCTAGAATCAATGTGAAAACAAAATCAATGAATTCAAGAGAGAAAAGAGAGAAAGAGAGCACAAGAGTTTTCCAGATGAAATGAGCTTTATTCAATGTAATTTCAACATATTACAATTCTTGACCTATTTTTAGTATAAATAGGTCATAAAAAAAACTTTCCCAAATCCAAATAACCCAAGTATACAAAAGTAATCCCGCAACAACTAAGCTAGCCTAGTTTCAGACTGAGCCAACTAATCTATGACTAGGTTGGCTCAATCTCAGACTAAGCTGACCCAGTTGTATACCATGCTTGTAGTCTCGAAAATACTGCTTTTTATCTAGATTTTCTCTGAGACATAGCTAGCTAGTCCTTGACTGAGCCAGTCTAGTTTCTAACTTAGCAACCTGGTCTCAAGATGAGCTGGCTAAGTTCCTGAACATTGCTTATCTAGGTTGATCTCTTCTCTGGCTCACTCTTGTCTTTCCATGACCTTTCTTCTCATATTCTCAAGACTTGGAAGTGCCATATCTGAGCTCACAAATCCTATCATTAAATGCTGGGTGTCCACATCTCTACCAAAATCTATATCCATGAATCCTTCCATCAACTCCTGAGCCTCCCTAGACAAATTAGAGCATCCCTCGGCACCTCCTTGCTATCCATAGCTGATGCCGACCAAATTATATCCATCAAGTAACTAAAGATACTCTTCAATGCCCACCAGTGCTCCCTACTAGGCTACGTCATGAATCTACTCACCTGACTCACTGCATGGGCTATGTCTGTCCTACAATACACCATGGTATACATCAAACAACCCACACCAGTAGTGTATGGGACTCTCTCCATATCCCGAGCCTCCTCCTCAATATGTGGCAACATAGACTTGGAAAGTTTGATGTTACCAATAAGTGCCTGTGCTGCCAGTTTGACTTCCTTCATCCCAAATCTCTCCAAGATCTTTCAAATGTAACCATCCTGAGATAAATGCAGCACCTTCTTATCCCAATCTTTAAGGATTTTCATACCTAGGATCTTCCTTGCAGGCCCTAAATCCTTCATCTCGAACTTTTGGGACAATATTACCTTTAGTTCCTGCACAACTTTCTTATTCTTACATGCTATCAGCATGTCATCTACATACAAGAGTAAAAACATCCAAAATCCATCCTTTAGAGATTGAACATACATACAAGTGTCAAATTCACACATGGCAAGGTTGATGCTCCTTACGAAGGCGTTGAATCACTTGTACCACTACCTCGATGACTGCTTTAGCCCGTACAATGACTTCTGCAGCAAACACACCATCCCTTCTATTTCAGGCTCTCTGAACCATGGTGGCTGCTTCATGTAGATGCTCTCCTCTAGATATCCATGAAGAAATGCTATCTTAACATCTATATGCTCCAACTCCAAGTTCTGAGCTGCAACAATGCTCAGCTACATCCTGATGGATATATGCCTGATGATCGAAGAGAAAACTTCGCTGAAGTCAATGCCTTCCTTCTGAGAGTATCCTTTGGCCACCAATCTCGTTTTATACCTGATACCTTCCTACTCCAAAGGCCCCTCCCTGCATTGGAAAACCCATTTTCATCCAATGGGCTTGTTCCCCTATGGTAGCTGCACTAAATGCCATGTTTGATTCTTTTAGAGAGACTATATTTACTCAGTCATAGCTTGAACCCACCTATCTCTATCTTGGCTCTCCACGGGATCCTCATAGGTGTAGGGGTCTCCATTCACTATCATTAGGGTATATTACATCGAATCTCCAAAGCCATATCGATCTAGCTGTCGCACATTCCTCTTTGGCTTGTGCGATGCAACATCAATGTCGGTCCTTGATCCTGCTTGCTCTCACTAGACCTCCTGGCTTCTAACCCTTATTTCAATCCTCTCCACCTGTGGAGACTCCTTTGAAGATCCCTCTACTTGAAACTCAAGTCCTTCCGGTGCACCTGCAAGTGGCAAAATAGAATAAGAGATTAGTTGTCCTGCTTTGCCCTGCTGGACCTTCTGCTACTCTTGCTCTCCTTCCATGCCACCTCATCTATTGAGAACTAAGCTTTTATCAAAGGCCACATCCCTACTAATGATGACCTTCTTCTATAAGGGATCCCATAGCCTGTCCCCTTAACACCTTGCGGATATCTTAAGAATACCATCTTCTTTGCCTTGGCATCCAATTTACTCCGCTTACTAGCACTATTGCGCACAAATGCCGTGCACCCAAATATCCTTAGATGGTTCAGGTTTATACTTTTTTTAGACCATTTCTCCTTTGGAATTCCTCCATTTAACCAGGTGTGAGGTGATCGATTCACTAGATGGCAGGCTAAATCCAATGAATCTACCCATAACACCTTAGGAAGCCCTACCTGCAGCATCATGCATCTTGCTTTCTCCATAAGGATCATGTTTATTCTCTTGGCCACTCTATTTTACTGAGGAGTCTCCTTCACTAAGAAGTGCCTTTTGATGCCACACTTCTCACAAAAAACTTGAAACTTCTTGTTGGTGTACTTTCCACTATTATCGAACCACAAACACTTCACACTTCTACCCTATTTCTTCTCCATCTCGACCTTTCAAACTTTGAATTTGGTGAAGACTTCTGATTTCTCTCTCATAAAGTATATCCATACCTTTCTCAAAAAATCATCTATCAGCATCATGAAGTATCCTGCTCCATTTCTAGCTGAAACAAGAGCTGGTCCCCACACATCAGTGTGAACTATATCTAGTGGGGCTGCACTGTAGGCTATGCTGACCGTAAATTGAACTCTTCTTTATTTTTCTATCTGGCATAGCTCATAAAGCTCTGAAACTCCTCCACCTAGATCAAAGATCAGTCCCTTTTTGCTTAGCTCCTTTATCCCTTTATCTCCCATATGGCCCAGGTGATAATGCCATAATTGATAAGTCTCCTGTTGATCCTGCGCTGCTACAGCTATATCGGATCCTTCGATCACCATAGATCCCTCCATCCTATAGAGATTATTTTCTAGCCTCCTACCTCTCATCATTATCATGGTTTCATTGAAGATATTCAACACTCCACTCCTGGCATGACTGTTGAAGCTAAAGCCACTCCGCTCCAGATAACCTAATGACATAAGGTTCTTCTTCTGCTCTAAGATATGCTTCACATTCATGAGGATCCTCACCATCCCATCAAACATCCTCACCCTAATCATCCCAATACCAACGATCTTACAAGGATGATCATCCCCAAGTGTCACACTCCCCTCATCGATCTCAGTGTACGTAGAAAACCAAGACCGATTTGGGGTGTAGTAATGCAAACAGGCTGAATCCAGGGTCCAAACTTCTATGCTTTGTTTGTGACCATCCGACACCACCAAGAGATCATCCTC
The DNA here is from genome assembly GCA_006176705.1 of Cocos nucifera. Classification (NCBI taxonomy): domain Eukaryota; kingdom Viridiplantae; phylum Streptophyta; class Magnoliopsida; order Arecales; family Arecaceae; genus Cocos; species Cocos nucifera. The sequence continues at coordinate 47,718 of QRFJ01002409.1, forward strand.
CACCTCCTGATTAGTAACTATACTTAGAGAATCAGATCCTCCATTTTCTCCCTTTTGGTTCTTCAATAACAGGCAATCATGCCAAAAATGCTCAATCTCATGCACTTATAATACTTATTTTTTATCTTTCCAAGACTTTGATCGTCCCCTTGATTTTTCTCTTATCCTTCTTCGAGATCTCTTTCCTACAGTCAAACCCTTCTAAGTAACACTATCCTTGGTCATCTTCTCCCTATGCTCATTCATGCACAACATCGAGATAATGTCTTCATAGCACTGTGTCTCTTTCCCATAGAGCAATATCGTGACCAGTAGATCAAAGAAAGGGGGCAGTGAATAAAGTAACAGCAACGACTTGTCTTCCTCCTCCATGTTCATCCCAACATTGAATAATTCAATACTCACTTGATCAAACAACTGTATGTAACTGAGGACATCTCCACCTTCAACCATACAAAGGCTATACAACCTCTTCTTCAATATAAGTTTGTTGCACATGTTCTTTCTGAAGGAAAATCCTGATTTTTCGGTCCAGATTCGTTCAGATCTGATCAGATCAAGAGATATATTTCAAAAAATTTTTTCTTTGATCTATATTAGATCTGGGATGTTTTAGATCTGATTCTTATTATTTTAATAAATAAAATAAAATAAAAATAAATTAAATCGAATTTAATTTACCTGATTTGGGTAATCCAATTATCCGTTGATGATCTTACATGCAGCGAAAGGTTCTGGATCTAGCCACGCAAGCGCCTGACCTCTATCGGTATCCACTCGGGCTTGATCTGGAGATCCTCTTCTTCTCTATCATATCTCCAAAAATCAGATCTGGATCTGATCTAAAGGATCTTCAAAACTCCTTTTGAAGATCAGCAGTCGTCCTTTGCAGCAGTGCAGCCTTCTTGCTTTTGATCATCTTTCTTTGATCTGGATCGCCCCAACCAAGCTCCAAAACTATTTTGGACGTGGAGAGGAGAGGGAGAAGAAGCTTTGGCGTGGAGGAGGAGAGGAGAAAAGGCCTTTGGGTGTATGGAAACTCTTCTTTCAATCAATCTTTGAGTTGGGCGCAGGGTCTTATTTATAGACTACCTATGATCCAACTCCTCTTCTTCCCAACCAATCACAACCCTTTGTGAAATCAGATCTAAATCTGATTGGATGGGAATAGAGTCCCCTGGATTCCTCCTTAGAGGGTGCCTAAGACCAGTCAAAGATGGTTCTTAGAAGAACTCTAATTGGAATCCAAAAAGGAGATGGAGTCCTTGTCCAACAAGGAACTCCTAGGCGCCTCCAGCTTGGGTACACGCCTAGGGTGGCGTGCGCCCTCCTCCTTGCTAGGTTCTGGCAGGGGGTAGGCCCCCACCAGCTCTCCAATAGGTGCGTGACATGTGGTCAAAAGTCAAAGTGTCAATGGTCAATGTTTGACCAGTCAAAGATAGACTTTTGACCAAAGTCAAAGAACAAGAAATGGCAGGTGACCAAAAATGGCAGGTAATGTCTTACAAAATAAGACAACCTTTTCTGACTTGGACAACCTCCAGTCAGACCATATGAAGGCCTCTGATTGAGCACAAACTCCTTTGGCTCAGACAGGACAACTTATTTATGATAGTAAAAGAAGAACGTTAGGTTCAATCGAGTGCTAGCACGATTTTCTTGAACCTAATTGAATCTCATTCAGATCAATTGAACTGGATCAGTTCAATTGATGATCACCAGATTCAAACCCTTGTTTGTGTGACCCAGTTAGGTTCAGTTCTGTATGGTAATGGGATATGTCATGATCTCTATCATCGACATCATCGAAACTCCTTTCGATGGATCAGAACTCTTCTGATTCGAACAGCTAGAATGATCGATCATCTAAATCATTCTAATTGCTCCCAAAATCCACCAGTGACACCTAGCAGTATATGGTGGCAACCCATCAGAGCTGAATGCGAACCTCTTGGTGCAGCTACCTGTGTGATTAAGTTCTTCTATCTTGAGCCCCGATCAGATTAGGGTTAAGGTAAACTCGTCAAACCCTAGTCTCTGTCATATGATGTAATCATTCGATTTGAGTCCGATGTGAAAATCTAAATAGAAACTCTTTCTATTATTTCACTCTACCATGGCCATGGATTTCAGGACTTGATTCTCATGATCATCATAGGGCTGCTCCTCTACCACCGAGGTAGATAGATTCCATCTTGATGCCATCCAGTTCCTACAATGAACATGCTATAGCCAACATACACCTCAGGGTTCCATATGGCTAGGAGACCGAGTAATGGTGTAGTCAAACTATAACACCCTCAAGGTGAACTGCCGATGCACCTCAGGTCAAAGAACCAGACACACTACTGCAGCATCGAGTCAGTCATTGACGAGAAGGTAGACTCCCTAATGACTACTCGAGGTGGTCACGCTCAGTGCCCTCATTCTCTAACGAGTACCTATACTCTCGCTCCGGTGTCTCCACACCGTAGACTCAAGACTCATCTACTAAAGAGAAGCGATTGTACACCAACCTTCGGATCAATCACCATCCTCGTGATGATCCTATGGTCGGGAAGCATTTTATGAGTTAATAATGATTATTCATGTCTTAAATTTTCAACTCTTGAAAATATGAATTATCATTATCATTAACTCAAAGGATGTATCACAGACACTAAATACACATATGTGATAGAAAATAACCCATTTTATTGATATTAGTCAAAATTACAATTTTGCCCCTTAGAAGTGTATTACAAGTGTCAGCCAATTCTGGCTTCTAGGGCACATATATCTAACAATCTCCCACTTGTCCTAAAGCCAATTGGCTACAAGTCTAAGTCCCATCTTCTCAAGGTGGGCTTCGATCTTCTGTTGGCCCAACGGCTTTGTAAGTGGGTCTGCCACATTATCTATGGAGTTGACTCTCTTGACCTCGACGTAACCCTTCTTGAGGTAATCGCGGATGAGGTGATATCACCGTTTGCTTGAAACTCTTTCAGCTGACAGCACCACCATTGCACACAAACAGACTCCCAGATGTCGACTTTCGATCATCTATATCGGACATGAAATCCGAGTCTGTGTATCCCTGGACTTGGAGTTCTCCGTTACCAAAGACCAACATCATATCCTTAGTTCTTCTCAAGTACTTAAGGATACATTTCACAGAAGTCCAGTGTTCTTTACCTGGATTTGACTGATATCTGCTTGTGACACTCACAGCATGGGCTATATCAGGTCGTGTACATAGCATGGCATACATGAGGCTCCCTATTGCAGAAGCATAAGGGATCTTGCTCATGCGTTCTATTTCCTCAGGTGTGCTGGGGCACATCTTCTTGGAAAGATGAATACCATGTCTGAAGGGTATTAATCCCCTCTTAGAGTTTTTCCATACTAAACCTCTTTAGTACTTTCTCTATGTACATCTTCTGTGAAAGTCCTAGCATCCTATTCGGTCTATCCCTATAGACCTTAATTCCTAGAATAAAGGATGCTTCACCTAGGTCTTTCATGGAGAATTCCTTAGACAACCACATTTTGACTATCGTCAACATGGGAATATCATTCCCAATAAGGAGGATGTCATCCACGTACAATACGAGGAAGACAACAGCGCTCCCACTGATCTTTTTGAAAACACATGGTTCCTCTTCATTTTTGATGAAACCAAACATTTTGATCACATCATTGAAACGAGTGTTCCAGCTCCGAGATGCTTGCTTAAGTCCATATATGGACCTTTGCAGCTTGCAAACCTTATGATCAGTATCACTGGATGTGAAACCTAGCGGCTGTTCCATATAGATATCTTCCTCAAGATATCCATTTAAGAATATCATTTTCACGTCCATTTGCCATATTTCATAATCAAAATAGGCTGCAATGGCAAGCAATGTGCGAATGGATTTTAGCATAGCCACTGGGGAAAAGGTATCCTGATAGTCAATGCCTTCGCATTGACTATAACCTTTTGCCACTAGTCTAGCCTTGAATGTCTCCACATTCCCATCTGCACCAATCTTTCTCTTGAAGATCCATTTACACCTAATAGGTACTTGTTAGATATATGTGCCCTAGAAGCCAGAATTGGCTGACACTTGTAATACACTTCTAGGGGCAAAATTGTAATTTTGACTATAATCAATAAAATGGGTTATTTTCTATCACACCTGTGTATTTAGTGTCTGTGATACATCCTTTGAGTTAATGGTAATGATAATTCATATTTTCAAGAGTTGAAAATTTAAGACATGAATAATCATTATTAACTCATAAACAGCTCCCGACCATAGGATCATCACGAGGATGGTGATTGATCCGGAAGGTTGGTGTACGATCGCTTCTCTTTAGTAGATGAGTCTTGAGTCTACGGTGTGGAGACACCGGAGCGAGAGTACAGGTACTCGTTAGAGAACGAGGGCACTGAGCGTGACCACCTCGAGTAGTCATTAGGAAGTCTACCTTCTCGTCAATGACTGACTCGATGCTGCAGTAGTGTGTCTGGTTCTTTGACCTGAGATGCATCGGCAGTTCACCTTGAGGGTGTTATAGTTTGACTACACCATTACTCGGTCTCCTAGCCATATGGAACCCTGAGGTGTATGTTGGCTATAGCATGTTCATTGTAGGAACTGGATTGCATCAAGATGGGATCTATCTACCTCGGTGGTAGAGGAGCAGCCCTATGATAATCATGAGAATCAAGTCCTGAAGCCCATGGCCATGGCAGAGTGAAATAATAGAAAGAGTTTCTATTTAGGTTTTCACATTGGACTCGAATCGAATGATTATATCATATGACAGAGACTAGGGTTTGACGAGTTTACCTTAACCCTAATCTGATCGGGGCTCAAGATAGAAGAACTTAATCACACAGGTAGCTGCACCAAGAGGTTCGCATTCAGCTCTGATGGGTTGCCACCATATACTGCTAGGTGTCACTGGTGGATTTTGGGAGCAATTAGAATGATTTAGATGATCGATCATTCTAGCTGTTCGAATCAGAAGAGTTCTGATCCATCGAAAGGAGTTTCGATGATGTCTATGATAGAGATCATGACATATCCCATTACCATACAGAACTGAACCTAACTGGGTCACACAAACAAGGGTTTGAATCTGGTGATCATCAATTGAACTGATCTAGTTCAATTGATCTGAATGAGATTCAATTAGGTTCAAGGAAATCGTGCTAGCACTCGATTGAACCTAACGTTCTTCTTTTACTATCACAAATAAGTTGTCCTGACTGAGCCAAAGGAGTTTGTGCTCAATCAGAGGCCTTCATATGGTCTAACTGGAGGTTGTCCAAGTTAGAGAAGGTTGTCTTATTTTATAAGACATGACCTGCCATTTTTGGTCACCTGCCATTTCTTGGTTCCTTTGACTTTGGTCAAAAGTCTGACCTTTGACTGGTCAAATGTTGACCATTAGACACTTTGACTTTTGTCCACGTGTCACGCACCTATTGGAGAACTGGTGGGGGCCTGTCCCCCTGCCAGAACCTGGCAAGGAGGAGGGCGCACGCCACCCTAGGCGTGCGCCCAAGTTGGAGGCGCCTTGGAGTCCTTGTTGGACAAGGACTCCACCTCCCTTTTGGATTCCAATCAGAGTTCTACTAAGAATCCAGTTTGACTGGTCTTAGGCGCCCTCTAAGGAGGAATCCAGGGGACTCTATTCCAACCAATCAGATTTAGATCTGATTTCACAAAGGGTTGTGATTGGTTGAGAAGGAAGAGGAGTTGGATCACAAGCTTAGGTCTATAAATAAGACCCTGCGCCCAACCCAAATGCAATTGAATAGAGATTTCCCACGCCCCAAGGCTGCCTCTCCCCTCTTCCTCCATGCCTAAACTTCTCCTCCTTCTCCTCTCCACGTCCAAAAGAGTTTTGGATTTTAGGTTGGTGCGTTCCAGATCAAAAGAAAGGCGATCAAAAGAAGAAGGCTGCACTGCTGCAAAGGACGACTGCTGATCTTCAAAAGGAGTTTTGAAGATCCTCCAGATCAGATCCAGATCTGATTTTTGGAGGATGTGATAGAGAAGAAGAGGATCTCCAGATCCAACCCGAGTGGATACCGGTAGAGGCCAGGCGCTTGCGTGGCTAGATCCAGAACCTTCCGCTGCAATCAGGATCATCTACAGGGTAATAGGATTACCCAAATCAGGTAAATTAAATTTGATTTAATTTATCTTATTTTATTTTATTTATTAAAATAATAAGAATCAGATCTGAAACATATCAAGATCTGATTGAGATCAAGAAAAAATTTTTGAAATATATCTCTTGATCTGATCAGATCTGGACGAACCTGGACCGGGAAATCAGGATTTCCCTTCAACTGGTATCAGAGCCATGGTTCTAAATTGTTTAGATCTGATTTTAATTTTATTTTAATTAGAAAATAAAGTGATTTTAGATGTCACATGAGATGTGATCAGATCTGAAATCAAAAAAATTAAAATTAAATGATTTGGATCTAAGATTAAGAAGATATGCATGACTAGTTCTAGAATAGAATAGTTCTATAGAATAGTTTTGCATGTCTTTGATTTAATCTGATTAAATCATATTTTAGATCTTCTTATTTACTATTTTCTGATATTATAAGTGTTATAATAACATCTGATAAACAGCAAATAAAAATTATTTAATTTTAAATATCATATGAGATATGATAGATGCATGACTAGACTAGTTGTAGAATAGTTCTACATAATTGTCTAGATTAGAATTTATTTTGATTAGATCAATTTAAATCTAATTTTTTAGATTATTATGAGATAATTTAGATCTGAAAATATGCATGATTTGATACATGAGATGTATGCAAAATATGCCATGATTAGATCTACTTTATATATGAGATATATGATATAGATCTGATATTGTTTTGTAGTATTGAATGTTCCTGATTAAGGCGTTCCTCTTGGCCGTCCGGTCATAAGAACGAAGAAGGGTTTAAAGGCCCTCTCTTCCCATTCGATGGGGTGTTCTTATGACGTGTAGGGGTGCTGCGTGTTCGTCCTTAATCAGAAACCCAAAACTTACTTTCTGCAAAACCCTAGATCCTGAAACCCTAGGATTTATTGTGCATATTTTGTTTATGAACCCAACTTAATTAAGAATTAAGTTTATGGAATATTAATTAGGTCTAAAATTGAGAATTTCAGATCTAAGACATATTCATAATACTGGGTTCGGGCTTGGGTAGCTCAATTAGGTCTAAGCGGTTGATCAAACCGAATCAAGAGTTGGTTAGATGGGATCAACAATGCTTAAATTGACCAGCCTAATAGGATTAAGTCTGGGTCAAGATCGAGTCACGATCAAGCAAGACCTAATTAGGCTCAGAGGTTAGAGTCTGGATTGTAGGCTAACCCAATTGGTTCTGACTCAACAATTTGGTGTCTAAGGTAAGTTTGGCATAGACGACCGACTGGTTTTTAATTGGAAGCTACTCGACCTGAATGCGTTCTTGTGCGAGTTAACGGCATATTCCTTCCACCGGATCTCACTTACCTGGCCATATCTGTTGACACAGTTCTGATTCTGAGGTGGTCAATAATCCGAGCTAACCCATGCCACTAGGTTAGTCATAATTGTTATGACTAAGCCAAGTCTAGTTTAATGAGACCTGAATCAATTCTCCCTAAGAAAAGATTAAGTCCTGAGGTCTTCCACCATTGTAGACGTGCGGGCCCTTCCCGGGGTTGATTGTTCTCGGCTGGATACAGTGGCTCAGTTGCACCGGGAAAGATGCAACCATGTCTATTAGGCATTGGATGCTATGGGCTGGAGGATGAGTTGGGCTCAATATTTCGGATACGGTGAGAGACCCAATTAGGAACCCAGTCTATGCAAATGGTGGGTCTGACTTAACTAAGGAGTGGATCAATATTCCGGATACGGTGAGATTCATGAATTAGAGACCAAGTTTGGGTGCACCATGATTAGAGAATCATTGAACAAGAGTTGTTCACTCATTGGCTAACCCATCACCAATAACTGTTAGGTGAGGTGATGAGTCAGTTGGTGAGACCGCACCACCCACTAGAAATCATTCAATCGTGGAGATTTTCGCATCTCTACAGAGGGAGTGTAGGGATCCGAGAAAATAGTGGGAGCTAATTTGTTTAAAAATAAAATCCCTAAACAAATTGGTCAAGTCAAAATTACAAGTATCTAACTAGAATCTTTGACTCTCTACAGGAAAATGTCTGCGTCCAACCCACTGGCACGTATCCTAGACACACATAGACTGACTGGACCCAATTATAAAGATTGGCTCAGGAACTACAAAATTATTTTGGGTTCAGAGAAGTTAACACAT
>QRFJ01002409.1:57040-141730 GCA_006176705.1 Cocos nucifera
ATCACATAACCTTCTTGTGCTAAGCATGAAACAGAAATCAAATTCCTGCTAGCTGCAGGCACATAATAACAGTCTTTTAAAACTAAGTCTAAACCAGATGGTAATCGCAGAGGGTATGTTCCCACGGTTACTGCAGCAACTCTTGCTCCATTACCGATGCGTAGGATCATGTCTCCATCCCTCAGCCTCCTGCTATCCTCAAGACCCTGCATAGAAGTGCACAGATGAGCACTAGAACCAGAGTCAAGCACCCAACTGGATGCAGAAGAAACCGTAAGGTTAGACTCAATAACGAGCATACCTCCAGAAGGACCTTCCTTCTTGTTCTTTAGGGTGGCCAGGTAAGTAGGGCAGTTCCGCTTCCAATGGCCGTCGCTGTTGCAATGGAAACACTTTCCTTTGCCATCGACCTTCTTCTTCGGTTCTGCCTTCTTCTTCTTTGATCCTTCTACCTTTTGCTTTTTCACAGACTTCTTTTTCTTTCCATAAGACTTTCTTTTGGAAGAAGTCCGTTCCATAGCAAGAACTGAGCCTTTAGAACCTTTCATAGAAAGCTCAGCGGTAACCAGCATATTCATCAACTCGGCCAAGGAATTCTGAAGTTTATGCATGTGGTAATTCATGATGAATTGCCCATATGCATCAGTCAAGGATTGCAGAATAATATCGTTCTGCAGGTCCAAGTCCAACTTCACACCGAGCTTCTCAAGCTCTTCCATGTCCTTGATCATTGTCAGACAGTGATCTTGGACTGACTGCCCATCACGCATCTTAGCCTTAAAAAGTCATTTCGTGACTTGATATTTGGCTGCGCGACTCTGTTCACCAAACATCTCCTGCAGGTGAGCCAACATTTGGCGAGCAGTCCCGATATCTTCATGTTGGCGCTGGAGCTCATCAGACATCGAGCCCAACATGTAGTATCTGGCCTTATTGTCTTCGTCAATCCATTTTTCCAGAGACGCTCTCTGTTCAGTGGATGGACGAGCTGGTAAGGTGGGAGGGTCCTGGTCCAAAACATGTGTTAACTTCTCTGAACCCAAAACAATTTTGTAGTTCCTGAGCCAATCTTTATAATTGGGTCCAGTCAGTCTATGTGTGTCTAGGATACGTGCCAGTGGGTTGGACGCAGACATTTTCCTGTAGAGAGTCAAAGATTCTAGTTAGATACTGTAATTTTGACTTGACCAATTTGTTTAGGGATTTTATTTTTAAACAAATTAGCTCCCACTATTTTCTCGGATCCCTACACTCCCTCTGTAGAGATGCGAAAATCTCCGCGATTGATGATTTCTAGTGGGTGGTGCGGTCTCACCAACTGACTCATCACCTCACCTAACAGTTATTGGTGATGGGTTAGCCAATGAGTGAACAACTCTTGTTCAATGATTCTCTAATCATGGTGCACCCAAACTTGGTCTCTAATTCATGAATCTCACCGTATCCGGAATATTGATCCACTCCTTAGTTAAGTCAGACCCACCATTTGCATAGACTGGGTTCCTAATTGGGTCTCTCACCGTATCCGGAATATTGAGCCCAACTCATCCTCCAGCCCATAGCATCCAATGCCTAATAGACATGGTTGCGTCTTCCCGGTGCAACTGAGCCACTGTATCCAGCCGAGAACAATCAACCCCGGGAAGGGCCCGCACGTCTACAATGGTGGAAGACCTCGGACTTAATCTTTTCTTAGGGAGAATTGATTCAGGTCTCATTAAACTAGACTTGGCTTAGTCATAACAATTATGACTAACCTAGTGGCATGGGTCAGCTCGGATTATTGACCACCTCAGATCAGAACTGTGTCAACAGATATGGCCAGGTAAGTGAGACCGGTGGAAGGAATATGCCGTTAACTCGCACAAGAACGCATTCAGGTCGAGTAGCTTCCAATTAAAAACCAGTCGGTCGTCTGTGCCAAACTTACCTTAGACACCAAATTGTTGAGTCAGAACCAATTGGGTTAGCCTACAATCCAGACTCTAACCTCTGAGCCTAATTAGGTCTTGCTTGATCGTGACTCGATCTTGACCCAGACTTAATCCTATTAGGCTGGTCAATTTAAGCATTGTTGATCCCATCTAACCAACTCTTGATTCGGTTTGATCAACCGCTTAGACCTAATTGAGCTACCCAAGCCCGAACCCAGTATTATGAATATGTCTTAGATCTGAAATTCTCAATTTTAGACCTAATTAATATTCCATAAACTTAATTCTTAATTAAGTTGGGTTCATAAACAAAATATGCACAATAAATCCTAGGGTTTCAGGATCTAGGGTTTTGCAGAAAGTAAGTTTTGGGTTTCTGATTAAGGACGAACACGCAGCACCCCTACACGTCATAAGAACACCCCATCGAATGGGAAGAGAGGGCCTTTAAACCCTTCTTCGTTCTTATGACCGGACGGCCAAGAGGAACGCCTTAATCAGGAACATGTAAATCTACAAAACAGTTATAGATCTATATCATATATCTCATATACAAATTTAGATCTAATCAAGGCATATTTTGCATACATCTCATGTATCAAATCATGCATGTTTTCAGATCTAAATTATCACATAATAATCTAAAAAATTAGATTTAAATTGATCTAATCAAAATAAATTCTAATCTAGACAATTATGTAGAACTATTCTACAACTAGTCTAGTCATGCATCTATCATATCTCATATGATATTTAAAATTAAATAATTTTTATTTGCTGTTTATCAGATGTTATTATAACACTTATAATATCAGAAAATAGTAAATAAGAAGATCTAAAATATGATTTAATCAGATTAAATCAAAGACATGCAAAACTATTCTATAGAACTATTCTATTCTAGAACTAGTCATGCATATCTTCATGTTCTTAGATCCAAATCATTTAATTTTAATTTTTCTGATTTCAGATCTGATCACATCTCATGTGACATCTGAAATCACTTTATTTTCTAATTAAAATAAAATTAAAATCAGATCTAAACAATTTAGAACCATGGCTCTGATACCAGTTGAAGGGAAATCCTGATTTCCCGGTCCAGGTTCGTCCAGATCTGATTAGATCAAGAGATATATTTCAAAAATTTTCTCTTGATCTCAATCAGATCTTGATATGTTTCAGATCTGATTCTTATTATTTTAATAAATAAAATAAAATAAGATAAATTAAATCAAATTTAATTTACCTGATTTGGGTAATCCTATTACCCTGTAGATGATCCTGATTGCAGCGGAAGGTTCTGGATCTTAGCCACGCAAGCGCCTGGCCTCTACCGGTATCCACTCGGGTTGGATCTGGAGATCCTCTTCTTCTCTATCACACCTCCAAAAATCAGATCTGGATCTGATCTGGAGGATCTTCAAAACTCTTTTGAAGATCTGCAGTCGTCCTTTTGCAGCAGCGCAGCCTTCTTGCTTTTGATCGCCTTTCCTTGATCTGAATCGCACCAACCTAAGTCCAAAACACCTTTTGGACGTGGAGAGCAAGGGGAGAGAGAGACTATGGCATGGAGAAGGAGGGGAGAGGCAGCCTTGGGGCGTGGGGAAATCTCAATTGAATTCACTTTTTGAATTAGGGTTGGGCGCAGGGTCTTATTTATAGACCTCTTGTGATCCAACTCCTCTTCCTCTCAACCAATCACAACCCTTTGTGAAATCAGATCTAAATCTGATTGGTTGGAAAATAGAGACCCCTGGATTCCTCCTTAGAGGGCGCCTAAGACCAGTCAAACTGGATTCTTAGTAGAACTCTGATTGGAATCCAAAAGGGAGGTGGAGTCCTTGTCCAACAAGGACTCCTAGGCGCCTCCTACTTGGGCTCACGCCACCCTTGGCGTGCGCCCTTCTCCTTGCCAGGTTCTGGCAGGGGGACAGGCCCCCACCAGCTCTCCAATAGGTGCATGACATGTGGTCAAAAGTCAAAGGGTCAATGGTCAACGTTTGACCAGTCAAAGGTAGACTTTTGACCAAAGTCAAAGAACAAGAAATGGCAGGTGACCAAAAATGGCAGGTAATGTCTTACAAATAAGACAACCTATTCTGACTTGGACAACCTCCAGTCAGACCATATGAAGGCCTCTGATTGAGCACAAACTCCTTTGGCTCAGTCAGGACAACTTATTTATGATAGTAAAAGAAGAACGTTAGGTTCAATCGAGTGCTAGCACGATTTCCTTGAACCTAATTGAATCTCATTCAGATCAATTGAACTAGATCAGTTCAATTGATGATCACCAGATTCAAACCCTTGTTTGTGTGACCCAGTTAGGTTCAGTTCTGTATGGTAATGGGATATGTCATGATCTCTATCATAGACATCATCGAAACTCCTTTCGATGGATCAGAACTCTTCTGATTCGAACAGCTAGAATGATCGATCATCTAAATCATTCTAATTGCTCCCAAAATCCACCAGTGACACCTAGCAGTATATGGTGGCAACCCATCAGAGCTGAATGCGAACCTCTTGGTGCAGCTACCTGTGTGATTCAGTTCTTCTATCTTGAGCCCCGATCAGATTAGGGTTAAGGTGAACTCGTCAAACCCTAGTCTCTGTCATATGATGTAATCATTCGATTCGAGTCCAATGTGAAAATCTAAATAGAAACTCTTTCTATTATTTCACTCTACCATGGCCATGGATTTCTGGACTTGATTCTCATGATCATCATAGGGCTGCTCCTCTACCACCGAGGTAGATAGATTCCATCTTGATGCAATCCAGTTCCTACAATGAACATGCTATAGCCAACATACACCTCAGGGTTCCATATGGCTAGGAGACCGAGTAATGGTGTAGTCAAACTATAACACCCTCAAGGTGAACTGCCGATGCATCTCAGGTCAAAGAACCAGACACACTACTGCAGCATCGAGTCAGTCATTGACGAGAAGGTAGACTTCCTAATGACTACTCGAAGTGGTCACGCTCAGTGCCCTCATTCTCTAACGAGTACCTGTACTCTCACGCCGGTGTCTCCACACCGTAGACTCAAGACTCATCTACTAAAGAGAAGCGATGGTACACCAACCTTCTGGATCAATCATCATCCTCGTGATGATCCTATGGTCAGGAGCTATTTATGAGTTAATAATGATTATTCATGTCTTAAATTTTCAACTCTTGAAAATATGAATTATCATTACCATTAACTCAAAGGATGTATCACAGACACTAAATACACAGGTGTGATAGAAAATAACCCATTTCATTAATTATAGTCAAAATTATAATTTTGCCCCTAGAAGTGTATTACAAGTGTCAGCCAATTCTGGCTTCTAGGGCACATATATCTAACAATAGAGTCTCCTGAATTCCTCCTTAGAGGGTGCCTAAGACCAGTCAAAGTTGGTTCTTAGAAGAACTCTAATTGGAATCCAAAAAGGAGATGGAGTCCTTGTCCAATAAGGACTCCTAGGCGCCTCCAGCTTGGGTACACGCCTAGGGTGGCGTGCACCCTCCTCCTTGCTAGGTTCTGGTAGGACAGGCCCCCACCAGCTCTCCAATAGGTGCATGACATGTGGTCAAAAGTCAAAGTGTCAATGGCCAACATTTGACCAGTCAAAGGTAGACTTTTGACCAAAGTCAAAGAACAAAAAATGCTAGGTGACCAAAAATGACAGGTAATGTCTTACAAAATAAAACAACCTTTTCTGACTTGGACAACCTCCAGTCAGACCATATGAAAGCCTCTAATTGAGCATAAACTCTTTTGGCTTAGACAGGACAACTTATTTATGATAGTAAAAGAAGAACGTTAGGTTCAATCGAGTGCTAGCACGATTTCCTTGAACCTAATTGAATCTCATTCAGATCAATTGAACTGGATCAGTTCAATTGATGATCACTAGATTCAAACCCTTGTTTGTGTGACCCAGTTAGGTTCAGTTCTGTATGGTAATGGGATATGTCATGATCTCTATCATCGACATCATCGAAACTCCTTTCGATGGATCAGAACTCTTCTGATTCGAACAGCTAGAATGATCGATCATCTAAATCATTCTAATTGCTCCCAAAATCCACCAGTGACACCTAGCAGTATATGGTGGCAACCCATCAGAGCTGAATGCGAACCTCTTGGTGCAGCTACCTGTGTGATTCAGTTCTTCTATCTTGAGCCCCGATCAGATTAGGGTTAAGGTAAACTCGTCAAACCCTAGTCTCTGTCATATGATGTAATCATTCGATTCGAGTCCGATGTGAAAATCTAAATAGAAACTCTTTCTATTATTTCACTCTACCATGGCCATGGATTTTAGGACTTGATTCTCATGATCATCATAGGGCTGCTCCTCTACCACCGAGGTAGATAGATTCCATCTTGATGCCATCCAGTTCCTACAATGAACATGCTATAGCCAACATACACCTCAGGGTTCCATATGGCTAGGAGACCGAGTAATGGTGTAGTCAAACTATAACACCCTCAAGGTGAACTGCCGATGCACCTCAGGTCAAAGAACCAGACACACTACTGCAGCATCGAGTCAGTCATTGATGAGAAGGTAGACTCCCTAATGACTATTCGAGGTGGTCACACTCAGTGCCCTCATTCTCTAACAAGTATCTGTACTCTCGCTCCGGTGTCTCCACACCATAGACTCAAGACTCATCTACTAAAGAGAAGCGATTGTACACCAACCATCCGAATCAATCACCATCCTCGTGATGATCCTATGGTCGGGAGCAATTTACGAGTTAATAATGATTATTCATGTCTTAAATTTTCAACTCTTGAAAATATGAATTATCATTACCATTAACTCAAAGGTTGTATCATAGATACTAAATACACATATGTGATAGAAAATAATTCATTTTATTGATATTAGTCAAAATTATAATTTTGCCCCTAGAAGTGTATTACAAGTGTCAGCCAATTCTGGCTTCTAAGGCACATATATCTAACACTTTTCCATGTAAAGATCCTACAACTTTGACCAAAATCCTTTAGGGGTTTTCTCTTCTAACCCTAAGTAGTGGGTTGAGTCTACCAAACACTTTCTAATCATTGAACATGCTCATTTCTCCATCGACATCCATTGTCGATCTATAATCCTTTCCGACCTATTCTCCAATGCTTGATCTAATTCATGCTGCACAAGAAGATCCTCTATGCAAACTTTCTATATAAAAAAGCTTTTTCTTCCATCAAACTTCTTAAAATCTATTTTTATGCTACTTTTCATGACTAGATCCAAGTCAAACAATAGCAAAATCACCAAGATAGATAAGAAATACCTCGATAGGATCCTTCTAAAATTTTAGCCACTGTAGATCTCTTCATTCTGCATTCTCCTTCTTTCTCCACATGACCTGAGCTCTGATACTAATTATAAGATTGATTCCCTAGAGCTTAGAAGATCTGAAACTAGCAACCAAAAACTTCTAACCAGAAGGAAGTGGTAGCATTGATGAATAGACACCAAGAGATGGGCGACAAACAAAGAGAGAGAGGAGAAGAGAGTAGGATTTTAGGAAGAAAAGAGATTTCTATTCCTCATGTTGTTAAACATTACATATATAAAGTATATATATAGACACCCTGAGTCAATATAACTCAATCCTAAAAATCACTCCTAGGCTAACTCATACATGAAAGCACTCACCCAACCCCATGTCTTGCATGCTTTCATCCCTAGGACTATAGACCTAGCCTTATACATGAATTAGTCACCTTAAGACCTCTCAACTCAGACCTTAAGACCTCTTGAAGTAGATCCAATCCAAGACCAAATAGAAAATCTCGTGCTCATTTGTCCACCTATATGAGCTGGCTTGACGAAGACTCGAGCCGGCTCAATCGCTTATCAAGCCAGAAAATCTCAAAACACGTTCTCTATTTATCTAAAAGAGCCAACTTGATTTTGGTCTAAGCTGAATAGACCTGTATCTAAGCCAGCACGACAGTGTGTCAGTCCTCCATCTCAACTGATATGATTCTAGCAGGTCCAAGCCTCCAAAAGCCACTACCTTGACTCCTTCATGGTCTCCCAAGACTTGGGAGCACCATACTTGCTCTTTCATTCTCATCTATGGATAACTCAATAAGACTTTGGCTAAAGTAGAATGAAGATTAGATAGAGCTTCTAATTCTTTATTAGAGTTATTACTGGTTGATAGAGATTTAACATGAATATGTATTTGAGTTTGACATTTATCCATACTCATAAGCATATTCGGAATGCAGGATAATCGAAGGATTGAATTATATAAAAACTTACAACTGAAGGATATATTTGATATTTTCATCAAGTTTCACATCTTTTGGATAGTCATGATACATTGCTAGACGTCAATCTTGACTTGTAGGTTTGGTTGAATTAATGTGATTAATACAATCATCAATTAGATCAAGATGCACTCGAGTCTACTGCTAGTGAGATGTGGAACCCAATGGATCATCCACATAAAAAAATTAATGATAAAGTATTATTAGGATCATTGGATCCTAATTGGATTGCTAATTAGCATGCTAGTACATATTAGCAAACCTAATTCCTAACCAGATTCATTTTGATTCGAATCCTTGCTATTTGGCTAACCAATTTTGGTTTGATCTAAAATATGATTGAGCCATAAGGGATAACCATTAGATGGTTACCACTTGGCCTTATCTAGACTCATTTATGAAGAGTCCAAGGCACCATAAATTCCCTCCCTTGTTGGCCCACATTTAAATGTAGCGCATGGTCTTTCTTGGCATGAGAAAAAACTAAGAGTCCTTCTACTAGGGAGCATTGACCCATGGGGCACCCCCTGAGACTCTCTTTCCTTCATGCCGCCCATAATTATTGACAAGTCAAAGCAAGTGGGCATGCGATTATTTCTCTCTAAGAAAACAATGTGAAACATCGCGTAGTTTTATTTCAAGTTGGTACCAAGAGTCCATCTACCTGAAGACACTTGGTTGGCACCACTAATCTAATCCTTTTGCTCCCTATGCCATGCCTTTTCAAAAGAATATCATATTAAATCTGATGGAAAATCATATATACGATATTCTGGAGGTAGAAATAAGTTTTTTTTGAATTTTAGGCACCTCCTGGACTCCTGCATCAAGAAACTTATCTAGTTCCTTGATAAGACTAATGAAAGGTTGATAAACAATGGGAAGGGATGTGATTGGCACCTCCTCTAAATCTATAAATAGGATTCAAATTTGAGGAGTCTGTGCATTCTAAAGTCTGATTAAATTCTTTTCCTTCCTCTCTTTTAAATAAGGTATTGGTTAAGATAAGACCTCTTTTAGACAAGGTCTTAACTAATACAAGGAGTCTTATTTTAAGACAAATATTAGGAAGATAATTTAGAAAGGCTAAGAGAAAATAAAAAGAAGAGAAGAAGGGAGAAGAAGGCAAAAAAATTCTTGAATAGAATTTAGCAAGCAAGGATTCAAAAGAAGTCATTCTTGAACCCAATTCCTATGTGGATCATCATTGAAAGGCAAACACATGGGTGCCTCATGAAAATTATTCTTCTTCAAATCAGATTTTTAAATGTATGTTCGTTTATCTTAGTCTTTATGGATGTATATGATTGAATATCATCAAGGTCTATCCTGGGTATTAGGTTTTGATCAAAGTTTTGAAATCTATTGCTTCTGCCATGTCTTATCAGAGCCCACCTTGTATGATTCAATCATATGTATAAATGCTTTTAATATTGATTTAAAGCATGCTATGAAATGATGCATTTATGACGAATTATAGATTCAACTATACATGATAATGCTTATGATCATGTTAATGTATTATGTCATTTAATATGATCATGTTTTATGTTATTATAATTTTGATTATGCAACTTTATGTAATGTCTTAAATTAGATGTTTCTATGTATGATGTACTAATTCATCATTCTAATATAAGGTTGTTCTAGCATATCGGCACTCATCCAATATGTTCGGTTATTCTAGAATGATGAATATTTTTTATTTCACAGGCACAGCATGTTAATTCATGTATTAATATTTTAATTAAGAATGTGCATGAGATCTTAAAGTTCTTTTAAAATTATATTAAGTCATAGCATTGAAGATCAAAAAGCAAATTCATTCTAGACATAAATTGATCAATTGATGTCTAAAAAAGTGGTTCTAGGAAGGTAAAGAGAACGTGGTTAATTAATTAAGTCTGTTACTTACCTTGCCAATGTTTATTGGTGTCTAAGCCAAGAATGAGGGGCCTTCCACCTCTCTCCCACTTACCTAGCCAATTCAATTCAATTAAAAGCTTGAATTGAAAATCCATAATGATTAGGATAGTCCATAAGCCTTCCTTCATGCTAAGATGATTATTATTTCAAGAAATATAGTAAGTTTGTTGTGCTATCTACAAGACTTGCCATGGAGACTAATATGATAATATCTTGGTGCATTTCAAAATGCTTATGGTATATTTGATTTTTTATTACTTTGTTGTGCTATCTACAAGAGCAATGCTATTTTCAAAAATGACTATATGAAAATGAAGGTTTGACTTAACTAAAACATTATAGTTTATTATAATATCCACAAGACTATAAATGTTTTAGAGGCAAGTTATATTGAGAGTTGCAAGAAAATGCAATTGGATAGATTTTTCTATCTTTGAACTCACTAAAGTTTGTTATGCTATCCATAAGAATTCTTTGGGGAATAAGGATCTCAAACCCACTAAAAGACAAGCTTAGGGTTTTCTCATATGCCATAGAGAAGGTTATGGTATATGATAAAATAGTGGGAGCAATAACTAGAATAAAAGACCTCATCTAGTTTTACATGTCATTCTTAGGTGGTCTGCTTATGTTAGTGTTCTTAATTAATATAGATTAAGATATCTGTATAATGGCTTTTTCCCATTCATTACAAAGTATCCTTGACACAAATAAATTGATTGGTCCCAATTATGCAAACTGGTTAAGGAATTTGCATATAGTGCTTATGCAAGAGAAGTCATCGTACATTTTAAACACACCTGACCCCGATCCAGTTAGTGAAGATGCTTTAGAGTAGAAAGCCATATATAAGATATGGCAAAATGATAGTATGACTGTCAAGTGTATTATATTAGCCTTGAGGAATAATGAATTACAGAGGCAATATAAGAGTATGGATTCATCCTCCATATTCCTTAATTTAAAAGAGCTTTATGGAGAATAGAGCCGGACTACTAGATATGAATTATCTAACCAATTATTCTGAGCCTGAATGACTGAGGAAACTTTGGTTCAGAACCATGTGCTAAAATTAATTGACTTAATCACTAGATTAGATCAATTAGATTTTATCATGGACGTAGAGCTAAGTCAAGATCTCACACTACAATCTCTTCCAAACTCCTCCCAATTTATGGTGAATTATCACATGAGCAAACTAGATACTTCCCTACCAGAGCTATTAAATATGTTGAAAATAGTTGAAATCATATAAAGAGAGAGAAAGATCTACTTCTATTGGTGGACAAGAAAAAGACTGGTCGGAAGGGTTCAAAGAAAAGTCCTAAAAGAAGCAACTTCAAGAAGAAGGCAAAAAATGTCCCAACAGACATGACCTGTTATCACTATGGAAAGATGGGACATTGGAAGAAGAATTGCAAGAGTTTTCTTGCAAAGATAAAAGAAAATGCAGCATAAAAAAATATGTATATGATACATACAGCATTTTCATTAAGTACTTCAGCTAGTAATTCATGGATATTGGATACCGCATGTAGTTCTCATATCTGTAATTCATTGAAGGGGCTATAGGGAATCAAGGGATGAAGAAAGATGAGTTCAAGCTTTTCAGTGCTAGTAGAGAAACCATCTCTGCTGAAGCTATAAGGACATGCCTGCTGGAGCTGCCAATAGGAAGAACTCTAAAATTAGAAGATGTTATTTAATGCCCAATGTCATTAGAAATATTGTATTTGTACCTCTTTTGTTACAAGATGGATATCAAATAAAATTGATGATCATTGGTTGCTCTATTTTTCATTCTAATGAGTACTTTGAAAATGGGCATTTTAATAATGGTCTTCTAAATTTATCACTTAATGAAAATATATTTTATATTGGTAAAAATATGAAAAAGAAGAGAGAAGACATTAATATATCATTTACCTGGCACTGCTGCCTTGGTCATATTAATGAGTCAAGGATAAACAAGTTATACAAAGAGAAATTCTTTGAATCCTATGATTATGAATTATATTAGACTTGTGAATCTTACCTCATGGGAAAAATGACCAAGTCTCCATTCTTTGGACATGGAGAAAAGGCAAATGAGCTATTGGCCTTACTACATTTAGACGTATGTTGGCCAATGACAACTCAAGCTAGAGAAGGATATTCCTACTTCATCACATTTACTGATGACTTATCAAGATATGGATATGTGTATCTTATGAAACACAAATTTGAGGCTTTTGATAATTTTAAGAAACATCAAAAGATAATCAAAAATCAAACTAGAAGAAGTATTAAAGTCTTTCAATTTGATCGAGGTTGCGAATTCTTATCCAGTGAGTTTCTTGATCATCTTAAGAAAAATAAATTCTCTCTAAATGGACATCTACTTATACACCATAATTAAATAGTGTAGCAGAAAAGAGGAATCATACTTTTACAAAAATGGTACGGTCCATGGCATGCTATGCTGATCTTTCAATGTCTTTTTAGGCGTATGCCCTAGAAATAGCTGTATATATTCTTAATAGAGTTCTTTCAAAGTCTATTCCTGGCACTCCATATAAATCATGGAATGAAACAAAGACTAATCTTAAACATTTTAAGATATGGAACTGTCCTGCTTATGTCAGAAATATTTTTGGACATTAGCTAAGTGTAGGGTCAGACAAATATTTGTTTGTAGGATATCTTAAGAAAATCAAAGGGGATTATTTCTATCATCATACTAAACAAAAGATAATTGTTAGTAGGCATGTAATATTCTTGGAGAAAGAATATCCAAGAAGGAGGCAGCATAAAAAATATTGAACTTAAAGAAATTTTGAACCTACAAACTATTCCAAAATTATCTATTGAAAGTCCTCAACCAAAACTATCCAAAGATGAGATACATCCACTATATACAACTCCTCTCCGAAGGTCAGAGAGAGTGTGTCATGCACCTCTAAAATATGGTTTTGTCATAGGGAATGATAATGAAGCAAATATCATTCAAAATAATAATCCATTGACCTATTCAAAAGCTATCATGAGTAAGGACTCTAACAAGTGGCTAGATGCAATGAAATCCGAAATGGACTCGATGTATTCCAACCAAATTTGGAATTTGGTTGATGCACCAGAGGGTGTGAGCCCTAGAAGGTGCAAGTGAGTCTTCAAGAAGAAGATCAGAGTAGATAGCCAAATTAAAATCTACAAGGCTAGGTTGGTGGCAAAAGATTTTAGACAAAAATAAGGAATGATTTTGATGAAACCATTGCACCAATGGCTATGCTAAAGTCTATGCGGATTTTACTTGCTATAGCAACATACTATGATTACGAGATCTGGCAGATGGATGTCAAGACTACTTTTCTTAATGGTAATCTTAAGGAAGAGGTCTATATGACCAGCCAGAATGATTCATCTCTAGTGGAAGGTCGAATCAAGTATGCAAGCTTAAAAAATCTATTTATGGATTAAAATAGGCTTCAAGAAGTTGGAACATTCAATTTGATATGATAATCAAAGAGTTTGGCTTCATAAAAAATATGGACAAACCATGTGTATATAAGAAGGCTAATAGCAGTGCCATAGCCCTCTTGGTTTTATATGTCAATAACATACTAGTTATAGTGAATGATTTCCCATTGCTCCAATCAATTAAAACTTGGATATCAAATAAGTTTTTCATAAAAGATTTGGGTGAAGCATCCTTTATTCTTGAAATTAAGATCTATAGAAATAGATCTAATAGAATGATAGGCTTATCCCAATCTAGGTACAATGACTAGTGTTGAAAAGATTCAATATGGAGGAAAGTAAAAGAGATTACTTGCCCATAAGTCAAGGCATACATTTTTCTAAAATAATCTCTCCTAAGACATCAAAAGAAAGAGAAAGAATAAATTTTATCCCTTATGCTTCGATGGTAGGATCTATTATATATGTCATATTATGTACCAGGCCTGATGTGACTTATACTTTAGGCATAGTCAGCAGATATTAGGCTGATTCAGGAGAGAATCATTAGAAAGCTATGAAAAATATTCTTAAGTATCTAAGAAGAACTAAAGATTTTTTTTTGATTTATAGAGGATCAAAGTTAAAGCTAGAAGGTTATACTGATTCTAGTTTTTAGTCAGATCCAGATGATAGCAAGTTAATATCAAGATATGTGTTCACTTTAAATGAAGGTATAGTGAGTTGAAAAAGTTCAAAATAGTAGACTATAGCTGACTCAACCATAGAGACAGAATATATTACTGCTAGTAAAGCTGCCAAGAAAGCTGTCTAGATAAAATTCATCAATGATCTGGATGTGGCTCCTAAGATAGAACGATCAGTACCAATTTATTGTGATAATACTGGTGCAGTGATCCAAGCTAAGGAATCTAGATCTCACCATAGATCAAAGCATGTCCTTAGAAGGTTCCACCTCATTCAGAAGATTGTTGAGAGACAAGATGTTATAATAGAATAAGTTGATACTAAAAACAATATAGTAGACCCATTCATTAAGGCCATACCATAAAATTTGTTTGATCACCATCTCAATTGTGTGGATTTGAAATATAAAGGCGATTGGCTTTAGTGCAAGTGAGAGATTGAAAGAATAAGTACCCTACCAGCTAACCATATGAATGATGTGATAAAACTTTTCTATAAAATCTCTAATTCATGTAATGATATTTATTTTGATATTAAAAAAAAATGAGGTATTTTGATTTATCATTTTAATTGCATCTTTTATGTTTAAAGTTTATGATGAACCTCAAAGATTAGGATAGTAGTTTTAAGGGATATGAATGGGTCATACTTATGAGACCTGAAATCTTAATCTTAAATATTCTTAATCGTAAGAACATTGAGTTGGGGATCAATATTCCTGATAGACTAGCATATCCTATGTATGCTCAATGGAGAGGGTAGCAAATCTCACAAGCTACTTGTGGGAGGATACTAATATAAGAATGTGAGTGCTCATTGAGGAATGAGTTTACTGAATTGACTCGCTAAAGAGAATATTTTATAGAGTCTTACTTGTATGTCAAAAGATGATTCTCTAAGTGAGAGTTGTGCAAGTGATCATTTGACCTGAGATCACCATAGTATCTTATACACATAAATCTATATTTTTGGTTCATACTCAATCATGATATTAAGTCATGTCTAGGGTGTTCTGGATATGGTCTAGTGTGTATGAAGATTGTGAGTAGGTCAATAAGGAATGATCACTCCTACTAAGATGAGATGTCGTCCAATGTATTCTCATCTATAGATAACTCAGTAAGACTCGGGCCAAACAAGAGTGAATATTAGATAAGACTTCTAATCCTTCATTAGAGTTATCACTGATTGATGGAGAATTAATATGAATATGTGTTTGAGTTTGACATTTATCCATACTCATAAGCATGCAGGATGATCGAAGGATTGAATTGCATGGAAACTTGCCATAGAAGGGTATATTTGATATTTTTATCAAATTTCATATCTTCTGAGTAGTCATGGTACGTTACTAAACATCAATCTTGACTTGTAGGTTTGATTAAATTAATGTAATTAATTCAATCATCAATTAGATGGTTATTCTAATTGGTCAATTCAGGTCAGCATAAATCCTAATCGATTGAGATTGACTCCAATTGGATTAGATCAAAATGCACCCAGGCCTACTGTTGGCAAGATATGGTACCCAATGGGTCAGACACATAAAGAAATTGATCAAGAAGTGTTATTAGGGTCATTAGATCCTAGTTAGGTTGCTAATTAGCATGCTAGCACATGTTATCTAACCTAATTCCTAACTAGATTCATTTTGGTTCGAATCATTGCTATTTGGCTAACCAATTTTAATTTAATCTAAAATGTGGTTAAGCCATAATGGGTAACCATCAGATGGTTGCCACTTGGCCTTATCTAGACTCATTTATGAAGAGTCCAAGGCACCTTAAATTCCCTACCTTGTTGGCGCACATTTAAATGTAGCGCATGGTTTTTCTTGGCGTGAGAAAGGACTAAGAGTCCTTCTACCAAGAGGCATTGACCCATGAGGCACCTATTGAGACTCTCTCTCCTTCATGCCATCCATAATTATTGACCAGTCAAAGCAAGTGGGCATGGGATTATTGTTATGTATTATTCCCAGACTTATGGAAATCCTTGTACCTTCTACCAACCTTGAAGAAATAGGTTGTAGATGATAACAAGCAAGGATGAAGATCAGATGATTGAAAGTTTGGACAAAGGGATTTCAATTTTGCTTATCAAAATATTACATATACAAAGTATATATATAACCCTTGAGCCAACAAGACTCAGCCCTAAAATACTCTCCTAGGCTAACCCATACATGAAAGTACTCACCCAAGCCAATGTCTTGCATGTTCTCACCTCTTGGACTAAAGATCTAGCCTAATACATGAATTAGCCACCTTAAGATCTCTCAAACCAAGCCTAAGATCTCTTGGATTAAACTCAATTCAAGACCAAACAGAAAACACCATGCTCATCTATCTGCCTGCTTGAGCTGGCTCGATGAAGACTCGAGCTGGCATGACTGCTTGTCAAGCCACAGAATCCCACAATACGTTCTTTATTTGACTAAGAGAGCTAGCTCAATTTTGGTCCAAGCCAGCTTGACCTGTATTCGAGCTAAACCGATAGTGTGCCATCCCTCATATCCTGGTTGATACATCTTTGACTATTCCTAGCCTTCAGGAGCGACCACCTTGACTCCTTCATGGTCTTCCAAGACTTGGGAGCACCATCTTTGCTCTTCTAATCTCCACCTTGATACCCCAAGACTTGAGGCAACTCTATCTTGTCCATCAAACACATCAATTTCATACATCTATGAAAGTTGTCCGGTAGAAGAACTTTTGTCAGTGCATCCACTAGATTCTCCTTGGTGTGGACCTTCACCAGCTCTACCTCACCTTCTTCCACAAAATCTCTAATCCGATGGTACCTGATGTCGATGTGCTTTATCATTGCATGGTAGCCAGAGTTCTGAGCAAGTAACAATGCACTCTGGCTATCATAGTGCACCCTGACGGCCTCCTGCATAAGACCCATCTCCAACGCTAATCCCTTCAGCCATAGAGCCTCCTTTGCTGCCTCCGTGACATCGATAGACTCCGCCTCAGCAGTGGATAAGGCTATGATGGATTGCAAGCATGATTTTCATGAAACTAGATCTCTAAATAGGCTAAACATAAAATCTATCATTGACCATCGAGTGTCCACATCTCCATAGAAATCTACATCTACAAATCCTCTTATCTACCCCCAAGCTTCCTTGGACATGTCGGAGAGTTCCTCAACTCCATCTTACTATCTATAGTAGATGCCTACTCCAACAGTACCCGCCAAGTACCTGAATATCCATTTCAATGCTCGCTAGTGCTTCCTACCAAGATGTGCCATGAACCTGCTGACCTGGCTTATTGCATAGGCGATATCTGGCCTACAACATATCATGGGGTACATTAGGCTTTCCACACCAGAGGCATACGATACTCTCTCCATCTCTCGAGCCTCCATCTTAGTCTGTGGCGACATCATCTTAGAGAGTCTAAAGTGCCCGACAAGTGGAAGCTCCACCAATTTTACTTCATTCATCTCCAACCTCTCCAAGACCTTCCTAATGTAGCCTTCTTGAGATAAATGCAGCATCCTCTTGGCTTGATCTCTGAAGATTTTCATGCCTAAGATCTTCCTTGCAGGATCCAAATTCTTCATCTCAAACTCTCGAGATAAGGTTGCCTTTAGTTCTTGCACAACTTTCTTGCTCTTGCATGCTATAAACATATCGTCTACATACAAGAGTAAGAATATCCTAGACTCATCCTCCAAAGATTTAACATACACACAAGAGCCATATTCGCACCTAGAAAGTCCAATACTCCTTATATAAGAATCAAATAGCTTATACCATTGCCTCGGTGATTGCTTCAGCTCGTACAATGATTTCTGCAATGAACAGACTTTCCCTTCTACTCTTGGCTCTTGGAACTCTGGTGGTTGCTCTATATAGATGTTCTCCTCCAAATGCCTATGGAGGAATGCCATCTTGACATCCATCTATTCTAGCTCCAAGTTCTGAGCTGCCACGATGCTCAGCAGCATCTTGATGGAAGTATGCCTGATGATGGAAGAAAAAACTTTGCTAAAGTCAATACCTTCCTTCTAAGAGTATCCCTTGGCCATTAACCATGCCTTTTATCTGTTACCTCCCTGCTCTGAAGGTCCTTCTTTGCGTTGGTAAATCCACTTGCAACCTATGGATTTCTTTTCTTGTGGCAAGTATACCAATCGCCATGTCTTAATCTTAAGGAGAAACTGCATCTCTTCGAACATTGCTTGAACCCATCTCTCTCTATCCTAGCTATCCATAGCCTCCTCGTAGGAATAAAGATCCCCATTTGCTGTCACCAAGGCATATGATAGTGTATCCTCAAAGCCGTATCGTTCTAGTTGCCTGATGTTCCTTTTGGGCTTATGAAGTGCAACCCCGATGTCCATCTTAGATCCAGCTTGCTCCTACTAGACCTCCTGGCTTTCTTAATCCATCCAAGATATCTCCACCTATGGAGACATCTTTGGTGAGTGCTCTACCTAAATACCAAGTCCTTCCGATGCATCTATAAGTGGCAAAATATTGTAAGATGTTAGCTATCCAGCACTATCCTACTGGACCTCCTGCTGCTCCTCCATGCCATCTTGCCTTTAAAGAACTAAATTCTCATCAAAGGTGACATCCCTACTAATGACGACCTTCTTCTCCAAGGGATCGCACAGTCGGTATCCCTTAACTCCTCATGAATATCCCAAGAACACCATCTTCCATGACCTAGCATCTAACTTGCTCCGCTCACCAGCACTGATGTGCACAAATGCCATGCACCCAAATACCCTTAGATGGCTTAGCTTAATCTTTCTTTCAAACCATCTCTCCTCTAGAATGCCACCATCTAACTTTGTATGAGATGATTAATTCACCAGATAATAGGCTACATCCACTATATCAGTCCAGAATACCTTTGGAAGCCCTACCTGCAGCCTCATGCACCATGCCTTTTCCAAAAGGGTTCTGTTAATTCTTTTGGCCATCCCATTTTGCTAAGGAGTTTCTTTAACTGAGAAGTGCCTTTTGATGCCACATTTCTCACAAAAATTTTGAAACTCTTTGCTAGTGCATTCTCCATCATCATTTGACCATAGACACTTCAAGCTCCAACTTGTATCCTTCTCTACTTCTACTTTCCACACCTTAAACCTAGAGAAAACTTTTGATTTCTCCTTCATGAAGTCAATCCATACCTTCCTTGAGAAATCATCTATGAAGGTCAAGATGTATCTTGGCCCATTTTAGATGAAAATGGAGCCGGTCCATCCACATCAGTGTGAACTAGTTCCAGTGGGGCTGCACTGTGGGCTGAACTGATGGCAAACTGTACTGTCCTTTGTTTATCCATCTAGCATGGTTCACATACCTCTATAACACCACCATCCAGATCTAGAATTAGACCATTCTTTCTCTTAACCAAAGAGTATGGATATACTGGTATGGTATATAGGTAAGATATAGTGGTACATCATTAGTGAACGTGACCAACTCTAGAGCATTCTATTATTGAGAATGTCTCTAATGGGATATTGGTATAAGTGTCTCTTAGACCTGAGATCACTTTAGTGACTTGCAAGCAACTTATTGTGCTTTGGTACCGGACTAACTAAATTTTTAATTGAGTAATGAAAAGTATCTGAGCATAGTCAAGTACTTGTAAAGTCAGTGTGTGATCAAGATGGGATTGACCACTCTAAGAGTTAGAGAAGAATGTATCACCGTATTTCAATATAGCAAAACCTTGGCTAGGATAATCCATGAGATGGATTTGGTATTTTAAAATACAATATAGATAGCTTGATCAGGGTTGATAGTTAAACTCTAAGGTGTTCTATGAGTATTTTGATCAAGAAGATGAATTATATGAAAACTATATCCATATGGATTCTATGGATGTTGTTCTA
The DNA here is from genome assembly GCA_006176705.1 of Cocos nucifera. Taxonomy (NCBI): domain Eukaryota; kingdom Viridiplantae; phylum Streptophyta; class Magnoliopsida; order Arecales; family Arecaceae; genus Cocos; species Cocos nucifera. The sequence continues at coordinate 77,207 of QRFJ01002409.1, forward strand.
TACATTCGACCTATCTGGTTGTTGGGTACCACTATTAGATGGTCACTTCGATTGAGGTAGAAATTTATTTCTATGCTACTTGCTTAGGTTCGGACCTATGGGGTCACACATATTAGAGTTGACAATCTAATCAGTTGGTTGATCAATGATTAAGAATCGTTCTAGGGTTAAATGATTAATACGATTGATGTTTAACCTAGTGCAAGTATTGTAGAAGGATAGATTAACAATTCGATTGTTAATTAGCTTAATTTGACTAAGCTAGAGGGCTGAGATTAACTCTAATTAAATATGATTTAATTAGATTTAGTTTGGACTTGATTGGATCAAATTCACTTAGTTTATTGGAAAGCCAAGTGCAAGGAAGGACTAGTCCTAGTTCAACTAGGACTTGGATCAATCCAATTTTTTAATTTGATTAAAAAATTAAATTAAAATTAAATTTAATTAAATTAAATTTTTAATTGGGTTAGGACCTAATTTAATTGAGTTAGTTTATTTTTGGTTTAATTTAGTTTGAGAAACTAATTTTTAACCAAGAGATATATGGAATCCTAGTAGGACTAGGATTCCATCCTTGCACCACATTTGCCCCATACCCCCAACATCCTACACTCTCTTTATTTTGGCATAGAATTCAATTTCCTTGATGGTTCACACACACCCACTCTCCTTCTCTCTCTCTTATTTGGAATAAGTTATGGACCAAGTCGATAGAAGGTAAGTTGTTGTGGTTTGTTTGGACTTTATATGATAGAATCCTAATAAACTAAAACTCCTTCCTTTGTGCCGCCCCCCCACCGGATATTTTTTTGGTTTCCTATGGTAGAAGAAGAAAGTTTTTGTGCACCTACCAGGTGGTCCATGGCATGGGATGAGAAGGGGCATCCAAGCATTGGGCGGCCAACAACTTGCCAAATATGATCCTGCCTTGTCAAGAAATTTGACCTAGATAAGACTCTTCCATATCTCTATATATATGGCTCATTTTGGTCAGATTTTTGAATAAATTGTAGACCATAGAGAGAGATTTTGGGCATGTGAAAATTATAGGGAAAAGGTTCTTGGGTGCTAGGTTTTCCTAGACACCAATCTAGGCATCTGGGTGAGAGAAGAAAGAAGAAGAAGAGGGTCTTCTTCTAGGGTTTCTTTCATTCATCCTTTTTCCTCCACTTTTGAGATTTTTTGAGTGTCTTAGATCTAAAATCACTCCTCTTCCTTCTGATCCTTGGAAACTCCAAATCTAGAAGAATAAAGCACTGGATCGATTGTCAAAGAAGGATCAACACAGTACTAGCATACAGTGTTGATTTCCTGCATCGAACTTCTAATTGGGGTTCATGGGCTCGTGTGAACATCTCTTAGAGGTCGAACACATGTGCGGCTCAGATCTTCATCCTTAGGATCAGATCAGCAAGTTAGAATGTCTAACTTGCACAGGTAATATGGATCTGATCCTATCTTACATATATGCAATGGATCTAATGTAGATCAGCATTGATGTGATCAACACCTTTTTTTTTATCATATATTTTTGATTTTTAATTTAATCTCATGTCATAATTATGTAATAGGATATTAGATCTAAGATAATCTCTAATTTTAAGAATAAATTTTAATTTATTCTAATCTTTTGCTGCTAGATCTTGAAAAAGATTCAAAATCTAGTCCTAAAACCCTAGATCTGGTTCCTTTAATTGGTATCAGAGCCTAGGTTGATTATTACATGATTATTTTTACATATTTAGATTATTTCTTAGATTAGACCTAATTTATAATCTGATTATTAAATTTAAAATTAAAAATCATGATCATACGAATTGATTATAAGGTTATCCTGCTATAAGATTTACCCCTTAAAGTGGAGAGGTTGTCCTAGTTCGTGTAGATCTATTTTTTTTCATAAATTTGATATATATAATTTAATTTTATTTATAATTTATTAAATTTAAAAAGATTTAAAATTTAAAAATAAAATTTTTAGATTTCACAGACTGATTATAAGATTGTCCTACTATAAGGTTTATCTGTTACAGTAGAAAGATTATCCTAGTACGTGCTAATCTAAAATATTGATCATAAAATTTTAGATTAGATCTAAAAAATTTAATGATCTAATTAAAAATATTTTAATCTAATTTTAATCATTATAAATGTGTTAGATTTGATCTAAGGTAATTATGATTAATTAAAATTGAAATGGTTTTAATTATATGAACCAGTTTAGATTAGATCTAAAGTAGTTTCATGCTTATCTTACTTGCATGTTGATTATGAATCAAACATACAACTTGATTGATAGAATCATATTGTAAAAATATTTTACAAATATGAAAATTATTTTCAAAAAGTCGAATCACAACCCTCAGTCCAAAACTTAATTAAGAATTAAGAAGTTGTTTGATTAGGATCTAAGATTGTGAATTGAAGATTCTAAGACACAAATCATAACACATTGGGTTAAATTGGTTCATGGGTATTAGGTTCATTAATTGGATCAAACCTAGGGTTAGATTAAAAAATGGACTTAATTAGAGAATTGACTAAGTTTAATCAATTATTGTCTTAGATTAGATCAAGGATTCTCTAGATCAATTGTAATAGTTGTAGTTGGTCAAGTCCATGTCTTTAACGAGACCCAAGATGGACTTGATTCTTGGCTACGTGATTTAGCACAAACTGTTAGATTGATCTAATCGAGACTAATTAAATCAGTTGGTGTTTAAGATAAACCAAATTGGTGGTCTTTAATTGGCATCCCGCTTACCTAGGTATTTCTGATGATGTCTAAGGCAAGCTTTGGTCGACCCTCCCACGGATCGAACTTACATGATCTCTTGGTGAAATTATATTTTGATCGAATCACATGACTATTCGAGCTAACCCATATCGGTTAAGTAAATCAGTGTAACTAATTTAGGTGCTCCTAGACCAATCTATTAATGGTCTTTCTTAAACTGACTTGGTCAAGCTAGTGCAAGGATCATGACAAGCTGGTTCATCTGACCTTCTCTCTTCCTTAAATTAAAATTCTCTAAAATTATTGTTAGATATGTGTGCCCTAGAAGCCAAAATTGGCTGACACTTGTAATACACTTTTAAGGGTAAAATTATAATTTTAACTATAAATAATAAAATAAATTATTTTCTATCACATAAGTGTATTTAGTATTTGTGATACATCCCTTGAGTTAATGGTAATGATAATTTATATTTTCAAGAGTTGAAAATTTAAGATATGAATTTTTATTTATTAACTCATAAAATGCTCCTGATCGTAGGATCATCATAAGGATGGTAATTGATCCGGAAGGTTAATATACAATCGCTTCTTTGCAGTAAATGAGTCTTAAGTCTACGGTGTAGAGATACCGGAGCGAGAGTACAGATACTCGTTAGAGAACGAGGGCACTAAGCGTGACCACCTCGAGTAGTCATAAAAAACTCTACCTTCTTGTCGATGACTGACTCGATGCTACAGTGGTGTGTCTGGTTCATCGACCTAAGGTGCATCGATAGTTCATCTTGAGGGTGTTATAGTTTGACTACACCATGACTCGGTCTCCTAGCCATTCGAAATTCTGAGGTGTATGTTGGCTATAGCATGTTTCATTGTAGGAATTGGATTGCACCAAGATGGAATCTATCTACCTCGATGGATGAGAAGCAGCCCTATGATGATCATGAGAATCAAGTCCATAAGCTCATGGCCATGTCAGAGAGCGAAATAATAGAAAGAGTTTTTATTAAGGTTTTCACAATCAAACTTGAATCGAATGAATAAATCATATGATAGAAATTAGGATTTGACGAGTTCACCTTAACCCTAATCTGATCGGGGCTCAAGATAGAAGAACTTAATCACACAAGTAGCTGCATCGAGAGGTTCAATTTTAGTTTTGATGGGTTGCCACCATATGCTGCTAGGTGTCACTAATGAATTTTGGGAGCAATTAGAATAATTTAAATGATCGATCATTCTAAGTTGTCTGAATCAGAAGAGTTCTGATCCATCGAAAGAAGTTTTGATGATATCGATGATGGAGATCGTGACATATCCCATTACCATACAGAACTGAACCTAACTGGGTCACACAAACAAGGGTTTGGATCTGGATATCATCAATTGGACTAACCTAGTTTAATTGATTTGAATAAGATTTAGTTAGGTTCAAGAAAATCGTGCTAGCACACGATTGAGCCTAACATTCTCCCTTTTCTATCTTAATAGTTGTCTCGACTGAGCCAAATGAGTTTGTGCCCACTCAGATACCTTTACCAAGTCTGGCTGGAGTTTGTCCAAGTCAGAAAAGAATTATCTTAATTTATGAGATAAATTTGAGACAACACTTGCCATTTTTCTTCACCTGCTAATTCTTGTACTTTGATTTGATCAAACATTGACCTTTGACCCTTGGACATCAGCCCATATGTCATGCACTTATTGGAGAGTAGATAGGAGCTTGTCCCCTCTCTAAAAATTGGAAAGAAGGGGGCGCACGCCTAGGATGGCGTGCGTCCATGGATAGGGATGCTGGAGTCCCATACGGATGGGACTCCAGGTTGCTTCTTGGTTTCTACTTAGGTGGCCTTGGGTGTCTACTTTGATCAGTCTTAGGTGCCATCTAAGAATGAACCTATGGGTCTCTCATCTGATTGGATCAAGTGATGTCATTCCATCAGTCAGATTAAGTTCTGATTGCATGAAGCAACGTGATTGGCCAGGGTGATACAACACTGCATGGTGCAGCAGAGTCTATAAAAAGACCCTATCTGCGCCCACTTTTGAGAACTCTTCCAAGCCACGCCCCAAGGCTGCCCCTCTCCCTTCTCTATGCCACCATCTAACCTTTTCTCTCCTCTCCACGTCCAAGGAAGTTGGGCCTTCAGATTAGTGCGAGTCAGGCAAGGAAAGGCTGACAAAAAAGGAAGAAGGCAGCACTGCTGCAGAGACGATGGATGATCTTCAGAAGAAGTTTTGAAGATTCTTCAAATCAGATCCAGATCTAATTTTTGGAGAAAAAAAGAGAAGAAGAAGATCTCTAGATCCAGTTCGAGTGGATATTGGTAAAGGCCAGGCGCTTGCGTGGCTAAATCCAGAATCTTAGGGCTTCGACAGGACCATCAATGGATAATCAGATTACCCAGAATCAAGGTAAAATTAATTTAGAATTTAATTTAGTTTTATTTTTTTGTTCATTAGATCATAAAATTAGATCTGAAAAGTGTCAGATCTGATTAAGATCTAAGAGGTAATTTTTGAAATATGCATCTCGATCCAATCTGATCTGAATGAACCTAACCCCAAAAAATTAGGATTTTTCTTCAACTGATATCAGAGCCAGGTTCTTATAAAATTTATTTAGATCTGATTTAATCTAATTAATTAAATAATTTTAGATATCACATGAGATGTGATTAGATCTAAAATCAAAAAAATTAAAAATTAAAATTAATTAATCTAGATGTAATATGTATGAGATACATAACTAGACTAGGAATAGAATTATTCTATGTGTAGTCTAGTATAATCATATTTTCTGTTTGATTAAATATAATTTTTAGATTTATTTATTTTTTATTTTTTGATATTATAAATATTATAATCAGATCATAAAATAAAAAATAAATTAAATTTAATTTGTTCATATGAGATATGATAATTGCATGTTTAGATAAGTTGTAGAATAGTTCTGCAAATAGGTCTGGATTAAATTTTATTTGACAAGATCAAATTTAAATTTAATTTTTTAAATGATTATGAGATAATTTAGATCTGAAAAACATGCATGCATGATATATAGGATATATACAAAATAAGTTTTAATTAGATCTATTTTTATATATGAGATATATGCTTAGATCTAATTAGTTTTTGTAGATTAGTTGTATTTCTGATTAAGGCGATCCCCTTGGCCGTCCGATCGTAAGAACAAAGTAGGGCTTAAAGATCCTCTCCTTCCATTCGATAGGATGTTCTTATGATATGTAGGGGTGCTGGGCATTCGTTCTTAATCAAAAATTGAAAACTTACTTTCTACAAAACTCTAGATTCTAAAACCCTAGGATCTTATTTACATATTTTGTTTAAGAACCCTAACTTAATTAAGAATTAACTTTATGAAATATCAATTAGGTCTAAAATTGAGAATTTCAGATCTAAGACATATTCATGAATCTGGATTTGGACTTGGGAAGCTCAATTAGGTCTAGCGGTTAATCAAACCAAATCAAGAGTTGGTTAGATGAGATCAACAATGCTTAAATTGACCAACCTAATAGAATTAAGTCTGGGTCAAGATCTAGTCACGAATGTGATCGATCAAGCTAAGATCTAATTAGGCTCAGTGGTTAGAGTCTAGATTGTAGGCCAACCCAATTGGTTCTGTCTCAACAATTTGGTGTCTAAGGTAAGTTTGGCAAATACGATCAACTGATTTTTAATTGGGAGCTACTCGACTCGAATGCATTCTTATCGAGTTAATGGCATATCCCTTCCACCGGTCTCACTTACCTGACCATGTTTGTTGACTCAGTTCTGATCTGAGGTGGTCAATAATTCGAGCTAACCCATGCCACTAGGTTAGTCATAATGGTTATGACTATGTCAAGTCTAGTTTAATGAGACCTAAATCAAATCTCCCTAAAAAAAGATTAAGTCTAAGGTCTTCCACCATTGTAGATGTGCGGACCCTTCCCGGGGTTGATTTTTCTCAACTGGTTATAATAGCTCGATTGCATCGAAAAGATGCAATCATGTCTATTAGGCATCGGATGCTACGGGCTGGAGGATGAATTAGGCTCAATATTTTGGATATGGTGAGAGACTCAATTAGGAATCCAATCTATGCAAATGGTGGGTCTGACTTAACTAAGGAGTGGATCAATATTTTGGACACGGTGAGATTCATGAATTAGAGACCAAGTTTGGGTGCACCATGATTAGAGAATCATTGAATAAGAGTTGTTCACCCATTGGCTAATCCATCACCAATAACTGTTAGATGAGGTGATGAGTAAGTCGGTGGGACCGCACCATCCACTAGAAATCAATAATCATGAAGATTTTCGCATCTCTACAAAAGGAGTGTAGGGATCCAAAAAAATAGTGGAAGCTAATTTATTTAAAAATAAAATTTCTAAATAAATTGGTTAAGTCTTAATTATAATATCTAACTAGAAACTTTGACTCTCTACAGAAAAATATCTGCATCCAATCCACTAGCATGAATCCTGGACATCCATAGACTGATCGGATCAAATTACAAAGATTGGCTCCGAAACTTCAAAATCATTTTAGGTTTTGAGAAGTTAACTTATGTATTGGACCAGGACCCTCCCACCTTATCAGATCGTCCATCAGCTGAATAGAGAGTGTCTCTAGATAAGTGGACTGACGAAGATAATAAGGCCAGATACTACATATTGGGCTCGATGTCTGATGAGCTTCAATGCCAACATGAAGATATCATAACTGCTCGCCAAATGTTGGCTCACCTACAGAAGATATTTGGTGAATAGTGTCGCACGGCCAAGTATCAAGTCACTAAACGACTGTTAAAGGCTAAGTGCATGATGGGCAGTCAGTCCAAGATCATTGGCAGATGATGATCAAGAACTTGGAAGAGCTTGAGAAGCTCGGAGTGAGGTTGGACTTGGATTTGCAGAATGATATAATTCCGCAATCCTTGACCGATGCATATGGGCAGTTCATCATGAACTACCATATGCATAAACTTCAAAACTCCTTGGCCGAACTTATGAATATGCTGGTTACCGCTGAGCCTTCCATGAAAGATTCTAAAGGCTCAGTGCCTGCTATGGAATGGACTTCTTCCAAGAAAAAATCTTTTGGAAAGAAGAAGAAGTCTACGAAAAAGCAAAAGATGGAAGGAGGAAAGAAGAAAAAGACAAAGCTGAAGAAAAAGGCCGCTGACAAAGGAAAGTATTTTTATTGCAACAATGACGGCCACTGAAAGGAGAACTGTCCTACTTACCTGGTCACCCTAAATGGATATCTTGAGGAAGATATCTATATGAAATAGTTGCTTGGTTTCACATCCAGTGATGATGATCACAAGGTATGCAACCTGCAAAGATCCATATATGGACTTAAGCAAGCATCTCGGAGCTGGAACACTCGTTTTAATGATGTGATCAAAATATTTGGTTTCATTAAAAATGAGGAGGAGCCATGTGTCTTCAAAAAGATCAGTGGGAGCGCTATTGTCTTTCTCGTATTGTACATGGATGACATCCTCCTTATCGAGAATGATATTCCCATGTTGACCATAGTTAAAATGTGGTTATTTAAAGAATTCTCCATGAAAGACCTAGGAGAAGCATCCTTTATACTAGAAATTAAGGTCTATAGAGATAGACCGAATAGAATGCTAGGACTTTCACAGAAGATGTACATAGAGAAAGTACTAAAGAGGTTTAGTATGGAAAACTCTAAGAGGGGTTTAGTACCCTTCAGGCATGGCATTCATCTTTCCAAGAAGATGTGCCCTAGCACACCTGAGGAAATAGAACGCATGAGCAAGATCCCTTATGCTTCAGCAATAGGGAGCCTCATGTATGCCATGTTATGTACACGACCTGATATAGCACATGCCGTGAGTGTCACAAGCAGATATCAATCGAATCCAGATGAAGAACACTGGACTTCTGTGAAATGTATCCTTATGTACTTGAGAAGAACTAAGGATATATTGTTGGTCTTTGGTAATGGAGAACTCCAAGTTCAGGGGTACATAGACTCGGACTTTATGTCCGATGTAGATGATCAAAAGTCGACATTTGGAAGTCTATTTTTATGCAACGATGGAGCTATCAGTTGAAAAAGTTTCAAACAGACAGTGATAGCAGATTCCACCATGGAAGCAGAATATATCGCTGCATCAGAAGCTATGAAGGAAGCATTCTGGTGCAAGAAGTTTATCACGGAGATCGGAGTGATGCCATCAGATGCCATTCCTCTGTACTGTGACAACAATGGCACCATAGCCCTTGCTAAGGAGTCGAGGTCTCACCAAAAATCGAAGCACATCGAGCAGCGATACCACCTCATCCATGATTACCTCGAGAAGGATTACGTCGAGATCAAGAGAGTCGACTCCATAGATAATGCGGTGGATCCGCATACAAAGCCATTAGGTCAGTAGAAGATCGAAGCCCACCTTGAGAAGATGGGACTTAGATTTATAGCCAATTGGCTTTAGGTCAAGTGGGAGTTTGTTAGATATGTGTGCCCTAGAAGCCAGAATTGGCTGACACTTATAATATACTTCTAAGGGCAAAATTATAATTTTGATCATAAATAATAAAATAGATTATTTTCTATCACATAACTATATTTAGTGTCTGTGATACATGTCAGATATATGTACCCTAGAAGCCAGAATTAGCTAACGCTTGTAATATACTTCTAGGGGCAAAATTATAGTTTTGACTAAAATCAATAAAATGGATTATTTTTTATCACATATGTGTATTTAGTGTCTGTGATACATCCTTTGAGTTAATGGTAATGATAATTCATATTTTTAAGAGTTGAAAATTTAAGACATGAATAATCATTATTAACTCATAAAATGCTCCCGACCATAGGATCATCATGAGGATGGTGATTGATTTGAAAGGTTGGTGTACAATTACTTCTCTTTAGTAGATGAGTCTTGAGTCTATGGTGTGGAGACACCGGAGCGAGAGTACAGATACTCATTAGAGAACGAGGGCACTGAGCATGACCACCTCGAGTAGTCATTAGGAAGTCTACCTTCTCGTCAATGACTGACTCGATGCTGCAGTAGTGTGTCTGGTTCTTTGACCTGAGGTGCATCGATAGTTCACCTTGAGGGTGTTATAGTTTGACTACACCATAACTCGATCTCCTAGCCATTCAAAACTCTGAGGTGTATGTTGGCTATAACATGTTCATTGTAGGAACTGGATTGCATCAAGATGGAATCTATCTACCTCGATGGTAGAGAAGCAGCCCTATGATGATCATGAGAATCAAGTCCAGAAGCCCATGGCCATGGCAGAGTGAAATAATAGAAAGAGTTTCTATTTAGGTTTTCATATCGGACTTGAATCGAATAATTACATCATATGATAGAAACTAGGGTTTGACGAGTTCACCTAAACCCTAATCTGATCGAGGCTCAAGATAGAAGAACTTAATCACACAAGTAGCTGCACCGAGAGGTTCATTTTTAGTTTTGATGGGTTGCCACCATATGCTGCTAGGTGTCACTGGTGGATTTTGGGAGCAATTAGAATGATTTAGATGATCGATCATTCTAAGTTGTCTAAATCAGAAGAGTTCTGATCCATCGAAAGAAGTTTTGATGATGTCGATGATGGAGATCATGACATATCCCATTACCATATAGAACTGAACCCAATTGGATCACACAAATAAGGGTTTGGATCTAGATATCATCAATTGGACTAACCCAGTTCAATTGATTTGAATAAAATTCAATTAGGTTCAAAAAAATCGTGCTAGCACACGATTGAGCCTAACATTCTTCTTTCTCTATCTTAAAAGTTATCTCGACTGAGCCAAATGAGTTTGTGCTCACTCAGGTACCTTTACCTAATCTGGCTGGAGCTTGTCCAAGTCAAAAAATGGTTGTCTTAATTTATGAGATAAATTTGAGACAACACCTGCCATTTTTCCTCACCTGCTAATCTTGTAGTTTGACTAGGTCAAACGTTGACCTTTGACCCTTGGACATCTGCCCATGTGTCATGCACTTATTAGAGAGCAGATAGGGGCTTGTCCCCTCTTTAAAAATTAAAAGAAGGGGGTGCATGCCTAGGATGGCGTGCGCCCATGGATAGGGATGCTGGAGTCCCATACGGATGGGACTCCAGGTTGCTTCTTGGTTTCTACTTAGGTGGCCCTTAGGTATCTACTTTGACCAGTCTTAGGCACCATCTAAGAATGAACCTATGGGTCTCTCATCTGATTGGATCAGATGATATCATCCCATCAATCAGATTTAGATCTGATTGCACGAAGCAACATGATTGGCCAGGGTGATGCAGCACTGCATGGCGCAGCAGAGTCTATAAAAAGACCCTATCTGTGCCCACTTTTGAAAACTCCTCTATCAAGCCACACCCTAAGGCTGCCCCTCTCCCTTCTCCATGCCACCATCTGACCCTCTCTCTCCTCTCCATGCCTAAGGAAGTTGGGCCTTCAGATTAGTGCGAGTCAGGAAAGAAAAGGCTGACGAAAAAGGAAGAAGGCAGCACTACTGAAGAGACGATGGGTGATCTTCAGAAGAAGTTTTGAAGATTCTTCAAATCAGATCTAGATCTGATTTTTGGAGAAAAGAAAGAAAAGAAGAAGATCTTCAGATCCAGCCCGAGTGGATACCTGTAGAGGTCAGACGCTTACGTGGCTAGATCTAGAACCTCAGGGCTTTGGCAGGATCGTCAATGGGTAATCAGATTACCCAAAATCAAGGTAAAATTAATTCAAAATTTAATTTAGTTTTATTTTCTTATTCATCAGATCATAAAATCATATTTGAAAAGTGTCAGATTTGATTAGGATCTAAGAGGTGATTTTTGAAATATGCCTCTCAATCCAATCAGATCTAAACGAACCTGATCCCAAAAAATCAGGATTTTCCTTCAATTATTAGGTCCATAAAATAAAATAGTTATGGTGATAACTAGATCGTAGCCTCCCATTAAGTGGATGATAATGGATCCATTAGTTGGATAATCATTGGAGGCTCATAGGCTTGGTGCTTATCTACTAATGAAATTATCATTCATAATATGATTTCTTCACCGTATCTCTCTAAATGATGATTAGGTTAACTAACAATAGTTATGCAATGACAATCAATAAAAGTCAAGATCAGACATTAAAATAAAAATTGGATTCTACTTGCCTAAACCAATATTTTCATACGATCAGCTTTGTGTCGCTCTTTCATGTGTTAGTTCACATGAGGGTAGAAAAATTCTTATACAAAATGAACATGATATACCTAAAGGATTTACAAAAAGTATTGTTTATTAAAAGATCATTTTAGATTTATTTTCAAATAATTTTTTATATAAATAATACTATAGTACTTTTTTTCTCAATAATTCTAATATTTATACTTACATAGTATATAATTGTTTTTTCAAACAGTTAGGGTAACACGAATATGGGAGTCGATAAATCCAAATGCTGATAATCAATTGATAAATGTTGATTGTATTTTACTTGATAAAAAGGTTGGTATAATTATTTTAATATTTTTAAATATATTTATTTAATATGTATAATATTTATAATTATGACATTTTTTACAATATAGGGTTCCAAGTTTCAAACATCGATCCGAAAAAGGCCACTTTACAATTCAAGAGTCTACTAATAGAAGGGAATGTATAACTTTTTGAAAAATTTAATATAGCTCCAAATTAAAAAAGCTTCAAAGCCATTGTATAACCATATATTATTTATTTTAATAAATGAACAAATGTGCAGCAAACCAATGATCCATATCATTCCAAAAAATTGATTTTGTTCCATTCTCAGAATTGCACTTAAGAAATTATAATGATTTTTATTTGATAGGTATCTACTAAATTTTTTATATAGTAATTTATAAAAAATAAAAAATTACTATATTGACCTTATTCATTTATTTTGCAGAAGTAATTAACTATATAACAGCTATAGGACCTCTTGAATAAACAAATGTAACACAAAAAAAAGGTCCCAAAAAGTAATTTGGAAATTGAAGATTAGAAGTAAGTTATGCAAATTTAATTTCTTAATGACATTTTCTCTATTAGAATTGTTGATGAAAAAATCCATCTCGAGATCGGGTTGGCTGGAGTTGTGCGATGATGACATGCCGACAACGACGGAATAGAGATGGCTGTACCTGCAAGAGAAGTCCTCGATTGAAGATGGCTCCAGTGGGGATCCTCTAATACTCAAGTCAGTTTTTCGCTCAACTGAAGGAAGAAGATGAGCATTTGGAGAGAAAAAATTGCCTACCTTGGGGTCCCTCCTTTTTTTCTTTTATAGAAGAATCTGGAGTTTGTTAGGATGGCTCGTGGGTTATTAGTCATGGAAGAGCAGTAAGTTATTAAAGATATTTTATTTTCCCACTAAAATATTCTCAGAAATCATGTCAGGTATTATCCCCTCATAGCATGTGGGAGGGGAGAACCATCTCTTAAATATATGAGTTGACAACCTGGAGTCAATAGTAGGAACTTCAGCTCTTCAATTAGGACTTCAGTCTTTTCATGTTCTTTCTGAATTAGGACCTTGACCTCAGCTTTCAATGACCTTCAATTCAACCTCAAGAAGAACTTAGCTTCTACCTCTTGATAACTTCAAGTTCGGCCTGAGATAGGACCTCAGCCTTAGTCTTGTAAAGATCTTCAATCAGCCCATATTGTAACTCAAGCCTTCATCCCTTGATGACCTCAAGCTCGGCCTGAAATAGGACCTCAATCTTAGCCTTCTGAAGACGTTCAATCAACCTGCATGTGACCCAGGCCTTCATTCCTTGATGACTTCAAGCTCGACCTAAAATAGAACCTCAACCACACTTTCGAAGACCTTCAATCAGCCTACATTATGACTTTGGCCTCCATCTTTTAATGACCTCAAGCTTGGCCTAAAATAAGATCTCAACCACAGCCTTTCGAAGATCTTCAATCAGCCTACATTATGATCCAGGCCTTCATCTTTTGATGAGCTCAAGCTCAGTCTGAAATAAGACCTCGGCCATAGCCTTTCGATGACCTTCAATCCTCAAGCTAGGTCTGAAATAAGACCTCAGCCTCAATCTTCCGAAGATCTTCAATCCTTAAGCTCGGCCTAAAATAGGACCTCGATCTTAATTAGCCCATATTGTCACTTCGACTTCCATCTTTTGGTGACTTGAAGTTTAGCTTGAGATAGGACCTCAATCTCAGCCTTCTAAAGGTCTTCAATCAGCCTGCATTATGATCCAGGCCTTCATCTTTTGATGAGCTTAAGCTCGGCCTAATATAGGACCTCCGCCATAGTCTTTCAAAGACCTTCAATCAGCCTACATTATGACTTTAGCCTCCATCTCTTGATGACCTCAAGCTTAGCCTGAAATAGAATCTCGGCCATAGCCTTCCGAAGACCTTCAATCCTCAAGCTCGATCTGAAATAGGATCTCAGCCTCAACCTTCTGAAGACCTTCAATCAGCCTGTATTGTGACCTAGGCCTTCATCTTTTGATGAGCTCAAGCTCGGCCTAAAATAGGACCTCGGCCACAGTCTTTTGAAGATCTTCAATCAACCTATATTATGACTTTGGCTTCTATCTCTTGATGACCTCAAGCTCGACCTAAAATAGGACCTCGACCATAGCCTTCCAAAGACCTTCAATCCTCAAGCTCGATCTGAAATAGGACTTCGGCCTCAGCCTTCTGAAGATCTTTAATCCTTAAGCTCGATCTGAAATAGGACCTCAATCTCAGTCTTCTGAAGACCTTCAATCAGTCTATATTCTCATATCTTCGGTAGGCATAAAAGTCACCCAATAATAGCCCTGATACTTTCGAGTCCGAGCCTTGGTTTGGATGAAGAAAATATACTAAATTGGACAAGCAGAAGACATGTCCTTTTTTTTCATTTAGACTTAAGATCTTCAGGTTTCTTATTAAAATTGTTTGAAGGTCTTCAATTTTATCCTCAACTTTTTGAGCTTAGATTTCTACTAACCTCTACTTTCTAAGGTCGGATTTCTGCACATGTTAACATTCTGAGCTTGGATTTTTGTAGATCTTAATATATAACCTCAGACCTAAAAATCAGAGGCCTGCACATTCCTTATAAGGATCCGATGAGATCCTCTTCCTATTCCTGACATGGTTGATTTTCATCCTTTGTTAGGACAAGATCCTCCTTTCCCTAACAAAGATGTAGGGGTACAAAGGGCCATTGAAAGGGCAACCGAAGGTCTTCTAGGGACACAAAAGGATCATTGAAAGGGCCTCTCCCCTCCTTTTATCTTAAACAATCGGATGTCTTTTAGGGGCATAAAAGGACCGTTGAAAGAGCCTCTCCCATCCTCCTGTCTTAAATAATTAGAGGTCTTCTGGGGGAACAAAAGGGACCGTTGAAAGGGCCTCTTCCCTCCTCCTATCTTAAAATAACTAAAGGTCTTCTAGGGGCATAAAAGGACCATTGAAAGGGCCTCTTTCCTCCTCCTATCCTAAACAACTGGAGGTCTTCTAAAGGTATAAAAGGACCATTGAAAGAGCCTCTTTCCTCCTCCTATCTTAAATAATAGGAGGTCCTCTAGGGGCATAAAAGGGCCACTAAAAGGACAATAGGAGGTCTTTTAGGGGCACAAAAAGATCGTTGAAAGGGCAATCGGAGGTTTTCTAGGGACACAAAAAGATCGTTGAAAGGGCCTCTACCCTCCTCCTGACTTAAACAACTGGAGGTCTTTTAGGAACACAAAAGGACTATTGAAAGGACCTCTCCCCTCCTCCTATCTTAAATAACTGGAGGTGTTCTAGGGGCACAAAAGGGCCGTTGAAAGGACCTCTCCCCTCCTCCTGTCTTAAATAATCAAAGATCTTCTAGGAGAAGGACCGTTGAAAGAGCCTCTACCCTCCTCCTATCTTGAACAATCGAAGATCTTCTAAGGGCATAAAAGGGCCATTGAAAGGGCCTCACCCCTCCTCCTATCTTAAATAATTAGAGGTCTTCATCATCCGTGTCAGAACAAGATCCCCCTCTTATTCCTGACATGGTTGAACTTTCTATCTTTCTGTCAAGCCGAGGTTCTCCTCCTATTTCTAATAGGATTGGTCTTCTTTTATTAGGATGAGATCCTCCTCCTATCCCTAATAAAGGTCATAGGGGTACAAAAGGGCTATTGAAAGGGCCTCTTCCCTCCTATCTTAAATAATCGAAGATCTTCTAGGAGCATAAAAGGACCGTTGAAAGGGCATCACCCCTCCTTCTATCCTAAATAATCGAAGGTCTTCATCATCCATATCAGGATGAGATCCTCCTTCTATTCCTGACATGGTCAGCCTTCCTGTTCCTCAATCAGGACAAGGTTCTCCTCCTATTTCTGATAGAGTTGACATTCTTTTGTTAGGACGAGGTTCTCTTTCTGTCCCTAACAAAGGTCATAGGGGCACAAAAGGGTCATTGAAAGAGCCTCTTTCCTCCTCCTATCTTAAATAATCAGAGGTTTTCTTTGATTGACGTTCTTGTTAAGTTTGCTTCCTTGGCCTAGATTTTTTTTTGGCTTGAATTTGGGTCTGATAGTTTGGCCTTGATCGCGATTTTAACTTTGGCTCAGCTGTGATTTCAACTTCAGCTTGGTCGTGATTTTAACTTCAACTTATCCTTGATTCTAACATTGGCTTGGCCTTAAATCTAACCTCAGCTTGGCTTAAGCTTTAACCTTGGATTGGTCTTTTGGTGAGCTCAGCTTACTGAGGTTGGGTTCCTATTAGCCTTAGATTTATATGATCTTTACCTTGGACTTATTTTGCTTGCATCTTGGATCGATCTGGATTCTAACTTCAGCTTTAGCTTTAATTTCTTGAATTTAGTCTTAATTGGCTTTGAATTCGGCCATAATTTTGGCATCCTATAGCCCTACAAGATAGAAAAAGAAAAGAAAATTAATAATGAATAGAAGTTTGAAAGTATTTTACCTTGAGTTCTCTATTTGAAAGATCTTGGGTTCTATTTGACCATCCTGATTCAAATTAGATTTCATCTTCTTCTTCTTTCTCTTCCTTTTCTTTTTTTTTGTATTAACTTGGCTTCGATGGGTGAAATTCATAGGACTGCATGTCGAGGTTCTAGCATTTTGTGGGTGGCTTCGAGGTTGCTCCAAGTGAGCTCCGACATCGTTGTGGTAGGTTTGTCTTCATTTAGGTGTGCGGGGTAGAGGGTCAGGGCTACTGAGAGAACTCTAGTTGCGCATAGACTCACAGAGAGAAAGTTAGTGAGGGGGAGGACAAGAGGATCAACTGGCAAGCCTCTCCTTTCCTCCTCTTCTTATTCTTTTCTTCTTCTCCACCCTTTTTTTTTATTTTTTCTCTCTTCTTTTTTCTCTTTTTTTTTTGGGAGATCGATGCTGCTTAAGATTGTTACGAAGGACCTCGGAGCTATCGTGGGCCACCGCGATGGGTTTGGGCGCACCCGAGCATGGGGGAGGAGAAAATCGATATTACTGCGACTGGTTTCGACTGCGACTCGAAATGCGGAGGAAGAAAATTGGCGACGTTGTGACCGACAGCTACCAATGATGAAGAGTGAGGAGCAAGTCAGTGCCATTGCACGCAGGGGAGGAGCTCGATCTCAGGGAGGACCTCGACCATAGAGGTGGGCGGAGGTGCAAATTTGGATGCGCGATCAGTCGTGCTTGGGCACATGGGGGAAGA
This sequence comes from Cocos nucifera, assembly GCA_006176705.1. Classification (NCBI taxonomy): domain Eukaryota; kingdom Viridiplantae; phylum Streptophyta; class Magnoliopsida; order Arecales; family Arecaceae; genus Cocos; species Cocos nucifera. The sequence goes on from QRFJ01002409.1 coordinate 94,646, forward strand.
AGGTCGACACCGTCGCTTTGACCAATTCTGGCCACCACTCGAAGTCGTGAGGAAGAAGATCGTTGCACGGGGAGGAGATCCGCTGGAGAGGCGCCATGGGTTGCAGGAGAGGAAAGTTTAGGTGGAGTCACCATGGATTGTGCCTGAGAGAACAGGGGAGATCGGCCAGGGGAGTCGTGATGTGCAAAGAAGGAAGGAGACGAGACATGCGGGAGAGAAGCTCGGCCACAGGGATGCCAGCTTCTCTCTCTTTTCTTATTCTTTTCTTCTTCTTTCCTCTTTTTTATTTTTTCTCTTTCTTCTTTTTTTTTTTGAAACAAAGGACCAATTTGATCATTCCTTCATTCTCTCTCTCTCTCTCTCTCTCTCTCTCTCTCTTTAAAGTAATGCATGCAAAGTAGTGATACTTTTGTTAATCTTAAAAGGTGATCATGAATATAAATCATGATGTTTTTTATGCTACATCAACTACAATTATAAGAAATTAGTATATATAAAAAAAAATGTAGGAGCTAAGTAGATGTTGTCTTTTAAATGCATGAAAGAGTCTACACTGTTAGTATTAAATGTTTTATCAAAATATATTTTTCTCATTCATACTGCAAAATCAGCTCAAGTAAACGAGGTTATGATATACTGAGAAGATTTTTTATATCCTATCCTTGACAGAAGTGCACTCCTAGTATTATCATGGTTTGAAGAGTCCAACTTTTTACTATTTTTCAAGCTAAATTTAAAGAATTTTACAAGTATCAGAAATGTAAGAACATATGATGCATGTTCCAGTTTCTGATATGTGTTCAATGTGGGTTCTTCAAGCTAGACTCCAAATTCCAAGCAATACTATTTACAGTCATTCTATTAATTATTTTTTTTTCAAATGTGGTAAAAATTGATTTGATGAAAATATCCCATATCACTTTCCAAACATACAAGTCACAATTTCAATTTTTCTTTCAGCTATATGGGTGGTGTCTATGTTGATCTTTCTTAGAGGATGAGTGTGAGCTATGGTATTCGCTGTGACTTTAACCGCCAATACAGGAAAGCCTCTCTTCACTCTTCTCAAATTTTTTATGATACCATTCCATTTTTCATCTCTTCGAGAACCTTAGTCTCTCCATTTTATTTTGGATTTTAGAGGTTGCCTTTATTTTGCCCAGTATATTAGAGTGCAAATGAAGATCCTCCTTCTAATATTTGATTCTATCTAGAACTCAAGAGAATGGATGAAAAATCAAAAATATAATATGACTAAAAAATTTGCATAATTATATTTCTTATCTGGATCTTATGGCTCTTTGTTGGTTTAATCATCCTTGCAATCATCTCCTTCCTTACTTCAGCTTTTCTCTTCGATTGAAATTTTTTTCTCATTTGGAGCCCTCCAGTTTGAGCCTGGATAAGATCTATTGAAGATGAATGCTGAATACCATCGGCATTGGAGCAATGCGATGGAGCTTCTCTCACTGGATGCTCATTTCTTTCCATAAACGAGCTCAAAGACCCCTCCTTCTAGCGCCATCTATTAACGTGAAAATTCATATCAAGGTTGGGTTGGTTGGAGTTGTGTGATGGTGGCAAGCCGGTGGCGACGAAATGAAGGCGGCCGCACCTGCAAGAGAAGTTCTCGATCGAAGTTGGCTCCGATGGGGACCCTCCGACGTTCAAGTCAGTTTTTTGCTCAACAAAAAGAAGAAGATGAGCATTTGGATAGAAAAAATTACGTACCTTAGGGTCCCTTTTTTTCTTCTTTTATAGAAGGGTCTAGAGTTTGTTAGGATGGCTCATAGATTTTAGTCATGGAAGAGCAGTAAGTTATCAGAGATATTTTATTTATCCACTAGAATATTTTTAGAAATTATATCGGGTATTGTCCCCTCATGGCATGTGGGAGGAGAGAACCATCTCTTAATTATATGAGTTGACAATCTAGAGTCAAGAGTGGGGACTTTAACTCTTCAATTAGAACTTCAGTCTTTTCAAGTTTGGCCTGAATTAGAACCTTGACCTCAGCCTTCAATGACCTTCAATTCAACCTTCAGAAGATCTTGGTTTCCACCATTTGATAACTTTAAGTTTGGCCTGAGATAGAACCTCAGCCTCAGCCTTGTGAAGACCTTCAATCAACCCATATTGTGACTTGAGCCTTCATCCCTTGATAACCTCAAGCTTGGCCTGAAATAGGACCTCGGCCTCAGCCTTCTAAAGACCTTCAATCAGCCATTGTGATTTTGCATTGTAACAAGTTAGACCAGGCCTTCATCCAAAGACCTTTAATGACCTCGTGATTTTGGAAGCTTGGCCTAAAATAGGACCTCGGCCACAGTCTTTCGAAGACCTTCAATCAGCCTATATTATGACTTTGGTCTCCATCTCTTGGTGATCTCAAGCTCGGCCTGAGATAGGACCTCGACCACCGCCTTTCAAAAATCTTCAATCAGCCTGCATTGTGACCCAGGCTTCATCTTTTGATGAGCTCAAGCTCGGCCTGAAACAGGACCTCGACCATAGCCTTCTGAAGATCTTCAATCCTCAAGCTCGGCCTGAAATAGGACATTGCCTCAGTCTTTCGAAGATTTTCAATCCTCATGCTCAGCCTAAAATAGGACCTCAACCTCAACCTTCCGAAGACCTTCAATCCTCAAGCTCGACCTAAAAATTTACCTTGGCCTCAACCTTCTAAAGATCTTCAATCAGCCTGCATTGTGATCCAGGCCTTCATCTTTTGATGAGCTCAAGTTAGGCTTGAGATAGGACCTCGACCTCAGCCTTCTGAAGATCTTTAATCAGCCTGCATTGTGACCCAGGCCTTTATCTTTTGATGAGCTCAAGCTCAGCCTGAAATAGGACCTCGACCATAGCCTTTCGAAGACCTTCAATCAACCTACATTGTGACTTTGGCCTCCATCTCTTGATGATCTCAAGCTCGGCCTGAAATAGGACCTCGACCACAGCCTTCCAAAGACCTTCAATCCTCAAGCTCGGTCTGAAATAGGACCTTCGCCTCAGTCTTCTGAAAACCTTCAATCGCCTACGTTGTGACCCAGGCCTTCATCTTGTGATGAGCTCAAACTCGGTCTGAAATAGGACCTCAACCTCAGCTTTTTGAAGACCTTCAATCAATCTGCATTGTGATCCAGGTCTTCATCTTTTGATGAGCTCAAGCTCGACCTGAAATAAGACCTCGGCCATAGCCTTCCGAAGATCTTCAATCAGCCTACATTTTGACTTTGGCCTCCATCTCTTGATGACTTCAAGCTCGGTCTGAAATAAGACCTCGGCCTCAACCTTCCGAAGACCTTCAATTCTCAAGCTTGGTCTGAAATAGAATCTCGGCCTCAGCCTTCTGAAGACCTTCAATCAATCTACATTCTCATATCTTTGGCAGGCATAAAAGTCCCCCAACAAGAATATTTTATTTATTATTCTACATAAATTTTAACATTATTATATCATAATTTAAGTACGATCAATCTATCTAATATGTAGTAAGCAAAAAGCATCCATCATTTTTTTGAAAAAATTTGCTAAAATATTTTATAAAAATGTCATCCATCAAATGGAACAAATAGATTATTATTCTGGCATGACTGTCCGAGCATATAAAGTTATATCCTTTTTCAAAAAAAGTTTGTATATATATTTAAAATAACAATACTAGAATATTTTGAATATTTCATATATAGAGATAAATCATATTTATTGATATCCTCTGCATCAAGGTACTACAGGGATATGCAAATTCCTGAAATACAAAAAAATTAAACCAAGTTATGAAATAAATATTTTAACTTTTTATTCAAAAACATTGATATTTGCATGTAACAAAATCTAAATTTACAAAAAAAATTTATGGAATCAACAATGAAACATGTGCAATCACATTTCTAGAACAGTAAACAAAATATTTACAGAAGCAACTGCTAATAGCAATTGCAACTGGATTCGTACAACAATTAGGTATAATTAAAAAATTCATGATATTCAGTATTGTACAAAGACAAGTTAATTATGTATTACTTGCATTCATTTCTAGGGAATACAATTTACATGTAGAGCAAAATTAAATGCAATCAACACATCTTATAAATGGTGGTAAGAAGCATCTACAATTGTAGATCTACAATCAACACTTACAATGACAATTTTTGGTGCAGTCAACATGGCAAAAATGACCAACCTCTAATACCATGGTAAAATAATAAAAGTTTTTAAATTATATTATTTATTTATTGAAAAAACTATTGTTCCTTCCTTTTGAATAATTATTTTTATTATATATTTAAATTTTGAAGGTACAAACTAAATACAATAGTTGAAGATGACACTGGCTCTATCATTTTTATTATATTTGGAAAATTAGCTTAATAATTAATTGACATACCAATCTTGTATCAGATTCAAAATCTAATAGATCTGTTCTTCCAAATAATTATTGAAAAAATTTTAAACTTCAAATCACGTATGGCTTACAGAACTAGGGCATTGGAAATCTTTATTTCAATGTAACTAAAATTTTCCAAGAAGATGAACTTTAACTGGAAAATGTACATAAAGCATCTGGTTCTGGATCGCCTTCATCATAAATTCCAGAAAAAAGGTTGATTCAGACTCCCGACTAATTGATTCAATCAGAACTTTTCAAATAAGCTACTCCAAATATGTGGCCTAACATAATTTGGTATAATATTTTTGATGAAGATACTTGACTTTCTATTTGTTATTTCTGTAAATGAAAAAAATAATTGTACGGCATTAATATAGAAAGTTGCCTGTCGCACCTCTAGTAACAAAAAGACTACGTATTGGGCAATACAATTTTATTTTTTTACTATACTATCATATATCAATAATTTTTAAACATACTAACACCGCATTTATTTTTGATGTTTACGGTTCAAGCAAGGAAAACACACCTGACAACAATTAAAATATACATACATGATAGGAATCAGTGATTATATAAATTTTTAAAATATAATTATAGTTGCTGAAATTAGTTTGCTTCGTAAGCGGAACAGTCGGCTTCTCGTAGAGGGTGCTGGAGTGACCTACAAAATAATGTCCGGACCAGAGGATTTGACTCCGGCGAGAATCCTCCGATACTTAAGTCAACAAAAAATGATCAAGCAACGAGTTCTCAGAGAAGAATTTTTTGCTTACCTGAATCCTCGAGGTTTGTGATATTTGTAGGAAAGCTGTACACGATTGCTAGGTCATTCCATTAGTTTCGGACTGCTAATATCATCGTGGTGAGATTTCTGGATTCCCTTCAAACAGGAAGGTCGTTATCAGTATGACCAGAATGCCTTATCTATCGTCAATAGTTTAGGGCAAGTGGAAAACTGTTTATTCATAGTTGGATTATAGCTGTATTGCCGTTATTCTATAAAATGAATCTCCTATCCGAGGTGATTAACAAGTTACGAATGTCATCCGAGGTGCTCGTTAGAAAGAATGGGTCGGGTCGGCTACTGGGGATTTGACGTCAGTTCAAAGGGTATTATGGTAACTCTGTTGATCCTTGGATTTTCATGGATAGGAGCTAAACTAAGGCATTTTCTAAGTAGATCAAAAAATCTGAGGTGTTTATATTACCATCGTAACACTACCTTCCTAGTGCTAAACCTGAGAATCAAGCGAAAGGACTATTCTTGGATGATGCCTCAGATTAGATGATCTGCTCCATTATTCATAGTTGCATTCTGATATTTAATTGCCAATGACGTCATCTCTTGAGGGGTGAGAGTAGCTACAGTTGGAGAGTCCATTTGTCTGTCGATTCATTAGGAAAAGATAATTTAGAATGGATATTCGTTTATCTTCACTTTCCTCTTTTTAAACACATGTAAAGGGTGAGCGAGAGGGAAAAGATACTTCTAAATACGAAATCCTTTATCTCACGCATCCCTTCTTCCAGAGTTATCTAGCCAAGCTTTTAGGGCTAGATGGATCCTCTGATGATGGAGATGCTAAAATGATTATCGACTCAAAGATTGTGAGCTAAAATTTCATCTGCCCAGCTCCAAGCTTCTAGTAGCTCTTCTGTTGAAGTCCCGGATGTTGCTCCCTTAACAACTTTTCTTCCTATCTCGAATGATGTAGAAAGAGACGAGATCTCATTAATGAGTAACTCACAGGATCTGGTAGGCATTGATAAGGTCGAGCCAGGGGATTTGGCAAGGAAAGACATAGAGGTGGTGGTAAAATCGATGATGGGAACTTCCATAGAGGTTGTCCCTACTACCTCCCTGGTGTGTGTCACTACGGAGATGGGGGCGAATCTCCCCGAAGGAACAAAGAAGCCATAGAGACAGTCGATTTTCTTAGCTTGGCTAGAGCAGTTGAGATTATCGAACTACAAAGAGCAGAAATTCCTGCTTCCAATGCCCTCCAATAGACCAGGCGAAGATGGCACCTTCAGCTCCTTTCTCTTTTCCTACTGTGAACAACCTGGGAGTCGCCACTGATTTTCTAAGGAGGCAGCTCATTCTTGTGGATGGATTGGCCTTGGAGGGAGAAGATATTCATCATCAAGTATCAAGCACCTTCAAATCCTTGGCTTCAATTAGCCATTATTTGGTGAATTTTGCCGGGGCCACTTTCAGGTTTTCACCTTTAGAACTTGTGAAGGAGAGAGGGAAGCTTAAGAAATTTAAATATTATTTTGAGAAGGAGAAGGTTGCCAATGTTGATTTAATTAGAAAAATTAACTGCTCTGAGAAAACTCTTTCTGAAGTTCAAGATGTAATTGATCGGCAAGACGATGAGTTAAACAGAACTTGCCGTAGGATCGAGTCCTTGAGTAGCAAAGATCCGAAGCTGACCGGGATTGTCATCGAGCACACGACATTGTCAGACGCTTGAAAAGGACACTCATGGAGAGGGACGGATCTTCGTCAGAAACTCTTCTCCCTCAAGAGGCTGACAGTCGGCCAAGTAAGAGGCCTAGGTTTTCTAGCAAGGATCACCGTGTAGGAGAGGCATCACGAAGGTCTCAAATCTCCTCATCCGTGAGAGGACCCACGACTCAGGAACCCTTAGCTGAAACTCAAGCAATGAGCGATTCACTTAAGAGGTTGAGGAAGGCCAGAACCGACTTCATCATCAAGGCTTGTAAGATGGGCTTTTATGCAGGCTTTAATGAACGCAAGAAAATGGCCTTGCCTCATCTCCCTAAGGGTACTGCTAAATTTCTTTGTACAGATCAAGCGGATGTCAACCTACAACCCGTGATTCATGTTTTCCTTGGCGAGTTCATAAATGCATCTAACATTGCTACCAGAAAGAACAAGATGGATTAAGACGTGCAGAAAGACAAATTTGAAGGCAGAGGAGAATTCTTTTAAGGTGGATCGTCGAGGAGTTTCTGACGGCATCCATGTGTGTATATATATATATATATATATATATTAACTATGTTTGGTATGAAAGATCTATAAAAAGAATTTCTTTTTCATCGAGGTGAAATCATCCTTTTCCTTTCTTCTCTGAGCTATCCAACTCATTTTCTAGTTAGGTTGCGGATCTTGTCATTTTCGGCATGTCCATCGAATGATTCATGGAAGATTGAAAGGAGTGAGATTGAAACTACCATTTGTGTGCTGATTACCATGCCACGTTCTTGCACGTCGCTTCATGAGTGGGGCAGAGCATGATTTTAGCCATCCGTATCGATTTGTCGTATCAATAATGGAGGCTGCACCTAATCATTGGTTCCCACATGTCCTCATTGCATCGATCCTCACCATATGCATTTAACACTCTGAGAAGATGAATCATTCAAATTTGTACCAATTCTATATAAGACCCAGATGAAAATAAAAAGATAGGCTTTGTCACATTTTCCTTGCTACAAGTTTTTTGTCCGTTCACCTCTTTTTTACGAAAGATGGCTTGTTCCGAAGATTTTGAATTTGCTCCCTTGGCTTTCCAATCTGAGATGATGGAGGATTTAATATCAATCCATAATCAGTATAACTTTCCTCTAGAATTCCAGCTCGAAGTTCCAAAGTCAGAGGAATGGATTTGTAGTCCCCCTTCCGAACCAATTGGAGTGTACAAGGAATGTTTTTGGGCCAGGCTGAGGTTCCCTCTTCATTCCTTTTTCATTGCTCTTTTTCGTTACCTAAAAATGTTGTTCTATTCTATGGTGCCAAACTCATGGCGCCATATTTGCAGTTCTATTGTGGTGGGTCTTTTAGCTAGGGTAGAGCCAACTATTACGCTCTTTCATTATTATTTTATGGTTAAGAGGCATCCTATTGCCCATGGTTGGTGGTATGTGACCCCCTGGTTAGGAAAGAGGTTCCCCCGCTGGTCTGAGGAGCTCCTTCCACCATTCATGGCTGGAAGACTCAATTCCTATTTGTTTTCCATACTTCAGGAGAAGACTAGGGTTTTGTCGATTAAGGGGAGCCATAAGAAAACTTGCTAAAAGATCTATCACTTGGTCCACGTTTGAAACAAGACTTGGATACCTTGTATGGTTTCGAGATCCCAGAACTAAGGGAGCTCCTCTCTGAACAGATCCTGTTCAATGTTGGAATTAGCTAATTTAACTACATGGGTATGTATTTGCTTTTCATGTTGACAAATCTTTCAAGCTTCAAATTCGATATCAATCAACTAATGCTTTGGATTTTAGGGAACAATCAGGGTCTACTTAAGGCCTTGGTTCTGAAGGGTCATCAAAAAAGAAGGATAGATACAACTAGTGGGAGATCGGCTCGTGTTCGAGTTGAACCTCTTCCGGCATTGCAATCTTCTAAAGCCAAAGAGTCTGGTCTTCTTAGTCTCAAGGACTTTCAGATTGTGCAGGTTGCACATAATTCAGAGCCTTCGATCTCCAAGGGTAATAATGAGGCCTCTATCAAATGTCTGTTCAGCAAGGCCATTCTAAGTTTACCATCTCTTGAAGACTCTGACCTTTTTCTAGAAGGGGAGGCATCCATAGGAGTTGGAGTCAGTGAGATAGCAGCAGTTGGAACACTACCTGCTGAGACTGCCCAAGCTTCAAGAGCTCGATCGGCTATCACTTTGAAGGCTCCACTGGATGAACCATGGGTTTTCGAGGATGCTGGCACTTCTGAAACCATGCCAACTAAGGTTAACTATGAGGGTTCATCTATAGATGACTACAAGTTGGCGTGCGAGGCGTTCTCAAATTTTTTTTTCATGCTAACACGTCCAAACCACTGCTTGAACCTCTAAAGATGAGGAGGTGGAATGCTTTGGACTGCTTTGTTTGGATGAGTCAATGGCACCGACTATGTTCTTCTATTTTCATTTCTTCGCTTTAAGGCTTATTTCTTTCAAACTTTGTGAAACACTTCGACAGCTTGCCCACTTCTAAACAGGTTCATAGAGAACACCGTTGATCTTTCGGATAGGGCAACGAGGTTCGAGATCGAGAACATAATACTCAAGAAAACTAAGGATCAATTGTCAAAAGCATTTGGGAAGATCTCTGATAGAGCTGAAGCTACCGAGAAGAAGGTCCAGGATGCCGAGGCGGCATTGAAGAAATCTATAAAAGAAAATGTCCGACTGCTTGGCATCAATAATGTTTTAGAGGTTGAGGTTGAGGAATTGAGAGCTCGAGTCACCAAAGCTGAAGCATCCGAGGCAGAAGCTCTACTCGTAGCAAAAATAGCGGGGGAGAAGGCATCGAGGGTTATTGACAATTTTCGAATGTCCAAAGAATTTCGGAGGGAAAAAGCCTTATTTGCATTGGACGCTTATGATGAAGGAAAGCGCGTCGTTCGCGAAGAGGTAGCCTCAAAATATCCAGGATTAGACCTGAGCTTCTTGGATGTGCCCCCGACGAACGATATATTTTAAATTTTTTGTTCACTTCAGCTCATCAGAAATATCTGTAAAAGGAATGATATAAATAAAATTTCTCTTTTTGTTTCATTCTTTTCATTTTGCTCTGATCTATGGAATTGCTTCCTCAGCTCGAGGGATTTTGTGCTTTATATTTTTGATTTAGATATCCATGAGCTGATCTTCTTGCTTTCCGTGCATGCATTTGATGGAGTGTACCCATTATTCCTATGCGCCATTGAATGTGCATGATTTCAGAAGCATCATAACCATAAGTTTTGCTCAAAATCTGATACTTAGTCATGGGGCAGCAGAGATGTCCAACCCCTGACTTACACGTGGCATGATTTAATGTTTGTAATTACGATAAACTCACCTATTTATAGTGGCATCTTGCTTGCTGATTTTTCCATCTACAGCGTTCTGCATCGCCCTGCGAAATGTCTCTAAGTTGGTTTCGTCTCCCAAAGAAGGATGAAGATTATTTTCTTCTTGATGGCAACATCCATCCGACTGAAGGGGTGGACGAGCATTGGTTGACTTTGGTCAATTCAAAGGTGCCAATGATGGATGCTTCGTCATCAGGGCGCCTTCATTCTCAATCTTAAGACCTTTGTCATCCCGCTTCACCTATAGGGGATGGTTTTTCACTTGGCCTTGAGAGCTTTGTCATGATTTTTTAGCCCTCAATGGGCAGGATTTCGTGTCTTTCTCAAAGGGGCAGGAGGTTGTGCCATCTTTATAGGGGAGAAGGAAGAAGTTGAGCCACCACCGAGGATGTCTGAAGTTTGCATCTTATGCCTCGAAGGCTCCCTCAGCAAATATGTCCTTAGTGACTATGGTTCTTGGGACATCAATGAGATACTTTGATGCATTTCAGGAGTTCTTTCCCTGGATTATCTAACATGCATCTGCATTCGATTGAGGGGCTCTTTGTTCTAAAGTTGTGCAGAGTTGGTCTTCAAGCGAACACTGCATCAACTTCAACAAGATTTTCATCGTTGCTTTTGGCTTGTGGCTCTGCTGGTGGCACTTGACCTAGTGCCACCTCCACCATGAGGAAGAGCGCGTATATGAGTAGATGGAAGACCTTTTAATCCCAAATTATGAAGAGTTCGACTCCACACGAACCTGATTTCAACCTTGGCAGAATTTTCATCACCTCAGATTTCGTACCCCCCTCGACCTAGATATCCTTTATAGGATTCTAAAGCCTCGAGGCTACAGAGGGACAAATTCCATATATCCATGACTTTAGCTCCTTTGGGCTTTCCAATCATGTTTCTTTATATTAGATAGAGTCTTGACTTCGTAACTTTAATTGTAGCTTTGTGGTAGAACGTTTACTGCTATTTTTTGTAAAAGCAATAGGATTATTGCTCTTGTAAAAATTTTACTTGTATCAAATAAAATACTTTTTACTTCCATTCCATCATATTTTGTTATGATTTAGTACTCTTATGTTATCCCGATCAAAGGAATTTTCATTGAAATGATTCCAATCTGAAAAACTCGCTATTAATTATTCATGGATTATCCTGAATAAAGAGATTTTTTAATTAAAGGAGTTTCGATATGAGGAACTCACTGTGAATTATTTCGATCAAAAAAAATTTTAGTTGAAGTGGTTTCGATCTGAGAAACTCATTGCAAATTATCCCGATTAAAAGAATTTCTAATTGAAGCGATTCTGATCTGAGAAAATCGCTGTGAATTATACTGATTAAAAAAATTTCAAAGTCAAAGTGATTTCGATCTGAAAAACTCACTATGAATTATCTCGATCAAAGAAATTTTTCTTTTAGTTGAAGTAATTCCGATCTGAGGAACTCGCTGTGAGTTATCCCAATCAAAGAAATTTCTTAGTAAAAGTGATTTCGATCTAAGAAACTCATTGTAAATTATTTTGATCAAAGAAATTTCTTAGTCGAAGTGATTCCACTCTGAGGACCTTGCTGTGAGTTATCCTAAATGAAGGGATTTCTTAGTCGAAATAACTTTTTAGTCGAAGCGATTTCGATCAGAAAAACTTGCTGTGAATTATTTCGAATAAAAAAATTTCTTAGTCAAAGCGATTTCGATCTAAGGAACTCACTATGAATTATCCCGATCGAAGAGATTTTTTGTAGTTAAAGCGATTCCGATCTGAGAAACTCGCTGTGAGTTATCCCGATCAAAAAAATTTCTTAATCGAAATGATTCCGATCTAAGGAACTCACTATGAATTATCCCGAACAAAAGAATTTTTTTAGTTGAAGCGGTTTCAATCTGAGGAACTCACTGTGAATTATCCTGATCAAAAGAATTTTTTAGTCGAAGCTATTTCGATCTGAGAAACTCGCTGTGAATTATTCCAATCAAAAAAATTTCTTTGTTGACTTCATTTTCAGTCTGTTGGCCGTGCATAAACCCATTAACAAAAGTAAGAGAGTAAACTTGAAAACTTATTCATTCATTAATTTCATTGATAATACATATGAAGATTGGCCAAATTCCATGACCTAGGGAGTGAGGTCCCATTGAGTTATTTCAATTGATAAGTTTTCGATCGTACTACTTCATGGACCTAGTAGGGACCTTCCCAGTTGGGTGAGAGCTTTTCTTATTTAATTGGCTTAAAAATTTTAGCTCTCCAAAGGACAAAGTCGCCAGCTCAGAACTCTTTGGCTCTGACCCTGGTATTGTAATATCTTGCCACCTTTTGTCGATATGTGGCCATTCTTACCATAGCTCGCTCCCTAGTCTCCTTGATTAAATTGATGTTGGCCCTGAGCTAAATAGGATTAATGTCCTCATCATATTCTTCAACTCTAATGGAAGAAAACTCGAATTCTATAGACATAACTGCTTCTATGCCAAACGCCAAATTGAAAGGCATTTCGCCTATCGAAATTCTCTGGGTTGTTCGATAGGCCCATAGAACATGATAGAGTTCTTCAGCCCAAGGTCCTCCAATCCGATCCAATCTAGCTTTGAGGTCTTGAAGGAGGGTTCTGTTGGTAACTTCTACTTCTCCATTTACTTATGGGTGGCCTATCGGAAGTGAAACATCGCTCGATCCCATGGTCTTCGCAGAATTCTTTAAGTCGAGAACCACTGAACTGCCTCCCATTGTCTAAGATCAATACTTTAGATAGTCCATAATGGTAGATGATCGATTTTCAGATGAAATCTCGGATCTTTGTTTCTATAATTTGGGCTAACGGCTTAGCTTCTATCCATTTTGCGAAGTAGTCGATTACCACTAATAGAAATTTTCGCTGGCCTGAAGCTCGAGGAAATGGGCCTAAGATGTCTAATCCCCATTGGACAAATGGCCAGGGGGATTCAATAAGAGTCAGAAGAGCTACGGACTGGTATTGAATTCGATCATTACGTTGGCATTGCTCACATCTCCTAACAAAATTTTGAGCATCCTCCTACATTATCAACCAGTAATATCCTTGCTGAAGAATCTTATAAGATAAGGACCGACCCCCAGGTGACTCCCGTAGATTCCTTCATGGACCTTCCGCATAGCATAATCAGCTTCCAAGGGTCGTAAGCATCTCAGGAGAGGTAGAAAAAAAGACTGCTTGTACAGATCATTATCAAGTAACACATATCAAGTGGCCTGATTTTTGATTTTTTAAGCTTTTTTTCGATCTAATGGCATTCCTCCTATTTTCAGGTACTTCAAGATAGGATCCATCCAGCTAGGTTCTCCATTGATCTGTTGAACAACAGTGAGCTCTTCCAAGCTAAAGGCTTTCAAGACCTCAAAGTAGGTCTCTTTACTTAGGTCGGTAGGTAGCAAGGATGCAAGCTTTGATAAAGCATCAGTCTTGACGTTTTGTGTTCTGGAGACCTATTGGATGTCAAAATATTTGAAGCATAAGATCAAGTCTTTTACCTTTTGGAGGTATTTTTTTCATATTTTCTTCTCAAGCCTTATATTCTTCTTTTATCTGCCCCACCACCAGCTGAGAGTCACTGAATACCTTCAGGGATTGGGCCTCAATTTGCCAAGCAATTTTCAATCCAATGATAAGGGCTTCATATTTCATCTCGTTATTAGTAGTTGAGAACTCGAAGTAGAGAGCGTACACTGCCATGTCTACTTTCAGACTAGATAGAATGAGTCCAGCACCTGACCCTGTTAAGTTTGAAGAGCCATCGATGTGTAGGATCCACACTTCCTCCGGATTCAATTCTAGGTTTTTGTCACTCTCCAAGCTTGTGGGGTCTTCAAGTCTGCTCACAGGGTTTTCTTTTGAGGATTCCTCATCACATTCGAGGATGAAATTGGCAAAGGTTTGAGCTTTAATAGATGTTCTTGATCGATATTAAATGTCCAATTCTAAGAGCTCCAGTATCCACTTTGCTATTCAACCCGAATAATCTAGTCAGTGCAGGATTGTCTTCAAAGGCTGATCCATGAGTACTATCACGATGTGGGCCTGAAAATAGGGTCGAAGCTTTCATGCGGCGATAATGAGTATGAAAACTAATTTTTCAAACATAGCATATCTGATTTCCGCATCATGAAGGACCTTGCTGATGTAGTATATGGATTTTTGAACTCGTCCCTCCTCTCAAACGAGAATCGCACTGATCGCCGTCGGTGAAACTGCCAAGTAAAGGAGCTCTTCATCCGATAATGGTTTAGTGAGCAAGAGTGGAGAGCTGAGATATTTTTTCAACTCGTCGAAAGCTTTTTGGCATTCCAGGGTCCATTGAAAATTCATTGGCTACTTGAGAGTCTGAAAGAATAAGAGACACCTCTCGACCGACCTGGAAATAAAATAATTAAGGAAGGCAACTTTTTCAGTCAAACATTGTACCTCTTTAATAGTTTTTGGCGGTGACATTTTCATGATCGCCTTGATCTTCTCAGAATTTATTTCAATTCTCCGATGGGAGATCATAAAATCAAGGAACTTTTTGGTGGTGACTTTGAAGGTGCACTTCGTAGGATTCAGTTTCATTTGATATCATCGAAGCATATCAAAAGCCTCACGAAGGTCTTGCACATGATTAGATATTGCTCGGCTCTTAAGCAACATGTCATTGACATAGGCCTCCATATTTTTATCGATTTGATCTTTAAAGATTTTGCTGACCAGCCTTTGATATGTGGCTCCTACATTTTTATGCCCGAAAGGCATCATCCTGTAACAAGAAAACCCATGGTCAGTTACAAAGATTGTTTTCTCCTCATCTTCTAAGGCCATTCGGATTTAGTTGTAACTGGAGAAAGCGTCCATGAAGCTGAGGAGCTCATGCCCAAAAGTAGCATTGACTAGCTAGTCGATCCGAGGTAATGGATAACTATCTTTAGGATAGGCTTTGTTCAGATCAGTGAAGTCAATACACATACACCACTTCCTATTTGCCTTCTTTACCAGAACGACATTTGTCAGCTAGTCAGGAAACATTGCCTCTCTGATGAAGCCAACCTTCATCAACTTATCCAGCTCCTCGATAATTGCTTTTTAGCATTCAGGGGCAAAGCTTTACTTCTTTTGGTTAATCGGGAGATAGATTGGGTATACTCTTAGATGGTGGGCCATCACCTCTGGATCGATCCCAAGCATATCAATAGCCGACCAAGCGAAAAGGTCTGCAATTGCTTATAATAGATCAATCAGCTCGTATTTCGTTACCTGATCAAGACAGGATCCGATCTTTATAGTTTGATGGGGATTCTCCTCCCTTAGTACGATCTCCTAGAGGTCATCAAACAGTTGGACCCAATTTTCCACTAGATCATCTCATGCATCCAGTCCTATCGGGAGCTCAGGTTGGTTTTCCACCAGGTCTTTGTCTGGAGCTTGACAGCAAAATATTGTCTAGCGACAGTCTGGTTTCCCCGGATCTTCTCTACTCCATGTATTGTTGAAAATTTTACCAAGAGGTGGTAATTGGATATAATAGCCTTAAGCTTCCATAAACTTGATCTTCCGAGGATGGCATTATAGGCTGAGAGAAGCTTCACAACAAGAAAGTCCATCTGTATGGTTACCTATTGAGGTGGGGTACCCATAGTTACAGGTAACTTGATCATTCCCTCTGGGATTATGGAGCTTCCAGAAAATCCTTGGATCAACATATCAAAGTGAGTTAACTAATCGAGAAAAAGTCCCATAAGGAAGAAAGCAGAAAAATATAAAATATCAACGGAGCTTCCATTACCAACAAGTATGCGGTGTACATTATAATCAGAAACATTTAGAGAGACAACCACAGCATCATTATGCAGTTGCTGCACACCCTCTGTATCCTGCTCAGTGAAAATTATTGGTTCTTGAAGCCCATCTTCTCGTCTTGGCTTCATTGCTGCTGCCACCTCAGATGATCCCCTAGTGATCATGTGAATCTCACCATGGAGAGGTCGCACTCCAACAGCTGCTTGACCTCTCTCTCATCCGATGCAGGCATCGACATTTGGAGTTGAGGCTGAGGAAGGATTTTAGCATGGCTACTGATGAGAAGGTATCCTGACAGTCAATACCTTTGCACTGACTATACCCTTTCGCTCCTAACCTAGCCTTGAATGTCTCAATATTTTCGTCTGCACCTATCTTTCTCTTGTAGATCCATTTACATCCAATAGGTACTATACCTTCAGGTGGATCTACCAAGGTCTACACTTGGTTCGAGCGCATTGAGTCAATCTCTGACTTCATTGCCTCTAACCATTTTTTGAAGTCGATATCTAATATTGCCTCATCATAGGTTTTAGGATCATCACCATGAACCCCATTTTTCATGAGGATTTCTCTAAAATAGTACCTAAATACCTTTCAGCGGGATGAAAAATACTTTCTGATCTATAAGATGAAGGAGGTAGTGATTGAACTGGCTCAATCTGATTGGATTTTATAGGGTCCTTAGCTCATTGCTCCTGGAAGACTTTGTCCTCGAGCCTAATCTGCCTTTCGATGCCACCATCTTGAATAAATTATTTTTCAAGAAAGATGACATGTCGATCCATAATCACATTATGGTCTTCCAAAATATAGAAATAATATCCTAATAACTCTTTAGAATATCTTATGAACCGAGCTCTAAAAGACCTATATTCTAACTTGTCTGCCTGTTGTCTCTTGACATGAATCGAACAATTCCAAATTCTGAGGTGACTCAGATTTGGTTTCTTACCATGCCATATCCAATACGGTATGGTAGGAATGATTTTAGAGAGAACTCTATTCAGTAAATATATAGCGGTCATTATACTATATCCCCAAAGAAACTCAGAAAGATCCGTGAAGCTCATTATAGATCGAACCATGTCTAATAAGATCCGATTTCTTCATTCTAAAATCCTATTGAGTTGAGGTATTCCAGATAGAGTCCATTGAGAGATTACACCATTTTGCTTAAGATAGTCTAAAAATTCCCGACTAAGATATTCACCTTCTCGATCTGACCAAAAAAATTTAATGGGTTTTGTGGTTTGTTTTTCTACTTCATGTCTGAATTCTTTAAACTTTTCAAAAACTTCAGATTTATATCAAATCAAATACACATATCCATACCGAGATAAATCATCGATAAAGATGATGAAGTAGACATAATTACCTCTAGCCGGCACATCAAATGGACCGCACACATCAGTATGTACTAGGATAAGTAGTTCTATGGCCCTTTTTCTATGTCCTACAAAAGAGAACTTAGTCATTTTGCCATGAAGGCATGATTCATAAATCAGATATGACTCAAAAATCAATGGACTCAATAGCCAAGATTTCTCCAATTTGTTAACCCTATCTTTCGCTATATGACCTAGCCTAAGGTGCCATAGATACCTATCGTTTAGACTATCCTAGGTCATTTTGATCCTATGGCATTCACATTTTGCTCCATATTAAAAATAGAAACATCAATATGTAACTGATAGAGACCATTTATAAGAAAATCACTTGTAATTTTATTTCTTTCATAAAGAATATTACAATGGTCATTAAGAAAACTAATTACATAGCCTTCCTATGCTAAATATAAAATAGAAATCAAATTCCTGCTTGCTGTAGGAATATAAAAATAGTCTCTAAGAACTAAATCTAATCCTAATGATAATCATAGAGGATAGGTTTTCACGACCACTGCAGCAACTCTTGCTCTATTTTCAATATGTAGGATCATCTCACCATCCCTCAGCCTCCCGCTATCCTCAAGATTCTACATAGAAGTGCATAAGTGAGCACTAGAACCAGAGTCAATCATCCAACTAGATGTAGAAGAAATCGTATGGTTAGATTTTATAATGAGTATACCTCTAGAAGGACCTACCTTCTTATTCTTCAGGCTAGCTAAGTATAATGGGTAGTTCTACTTTCAATGATCATGTTGCAATGAAAATATTTTTTTTTGTCAGCGATCTTCTTTTTCGACTCTGCCTTCTTCTTCTTCCCACCATCCACCTTCTACTTCTTCATGAACTTCTTCTTTTCAAAAGACTTTCTCTTAGAAAAAGCTCGCTCCATAGCTAGTATTGAGCCTTTAAAATCTTTCATAGAAGGCTCATCAGTAACCAGCATATTCATAAGTTCTGTCAGAGTATTCTGTAGTTTATGCATATGGTAGTTCATGATAAACTGCCCATATGCATCAGTCAAGGATTGCAAAATTATATCAATTTGCAAATCCTTGTCCAACTTGACACCGAGCTTCTCAAGCTCTTCTAAGTCCTTGATCATCATTAGACAATGATCTTGGACCGACTGCCCATCATGCATTTGGGCCTTAAAAAGTCTTCTAGTGACTTGATATTTGACTGCACAACTTTGTTCACCAAACAATTCTTGTAGGTGAACCAACATTTGGCAGTTAATCTTAATGTCTTCATGTTGCATGCTGGAGCTCATCAGACATCGAGTCCAACTTGTAATACCTGACTTTGTTATCATCATCCATCCACTTCTCTAGAGATGCTCTCTGATTAGCGGATGGATGGGCTGGTAAAGTGGGAGGGTCCTATTCCAACACATGAGTTAACTTCTCAAAACCCAAAATAATTTTAAAATTTCGGAACCAATCCTTGAAGTTGGATCCGATCAGTCTATGGGTGTCCAAGATACGAGCTAGTGGATTGGACATAGATATTTTTCTATAGAGAGTCAAAATTTCTAGTTAGATTTTATTATTAGACTTAATTAATTTATTTAAAAATTTTATTTTTAAATAAAATAGGCTCCCACTATTTTCTCGGATTTCTACTCTCTGGGTAGAGATGCAAAAATCTTCGCGATCAATTGATTTCTAGTGGATGGTGCGGTCCCACAGATTGGCTCACCATCTTACCTAACAGTTATTGGTGATGGATCAACCGATGAGTAGATAACTCTTATCCAATAATTCTCTAATCATGATGCACCTAATCCTGATCTCTAATTCATGAATCTTATTGTGTCCAAAATATTGATACACTCCTTAGTTAAGTCAGACCCACTATTTGCACGAATTGGATTCCTGATTGGATCCTTTACCATATCCAAAATATTGAGCCTAACCCATCCTCCAATCCATAGCATTCAATGCCTAATAGATGTGGTTGCATCTTTCCAATGCAACTGAGCCACTATAACCAGTCGAGAATAATCAACCCTAGGAAGGGCCCGCACATCTACAATGATGAAAGACTAATTGACTTAATCTTTTCTTAGGAAGATTCAATTTAGGTCTCTTAGACTTGACTCAGTCAAAATGAATATGACAAGCCTAGTGACATGGGTTAGCTTGAACTATTAGCCATCTCAAATCAGAACTGGGTTGACACAAATGGCCAGATAAGTGAGATCGATGGAAGGGATATGCCATTAACTCAACAAAAATGCATTTAGATCGAGTAGCTCTCAATTAAAACTCAATCGATCGTATCTGCCAAACTTACCTTAGACACCAAACTATCGAATCAAAACTAATCAGATTAGCCTACAATCCAGGCTCGAACCATGGAGCCAAATTAGGTTTTAATTGGATCGATCACATATGGCTGTAAGTCGACCTTGATCTAGACTTACACCTATTGGGCTGGTCAATTCTAAGCACTCTTGATCCCAGCTAACCAACTCTTGATTTGGTTTGATCAATCGCTAGACCTAATTGAGCTACCCAAGCCCAAACCCAATTTTATGAAAATATCTTAGATCTGAAATTTCTTAATTTTAGACTTAATTAGTTTCATAATCTACATTCTTAATTAAGTTTGGATTTATAAACAAAAAATATGTATCAAAATTCTAGAATTTCATGATCTAGGATTTTGCAAAATATAAGTTCTGATTTTTTATTAAGGACGAACACGCAGCACCCCTACACGCCATAAGAATACCTCATCGAATGGAAGAAGAGGACCTTTAAATCCTACTTTCTTCTTATGATCGGACAACCAAAAGGAATGCCTTAATCAGAAATATAATTGAAACTACAAAACTAGTTGATCTAGATCATATATCACATATATAATTAATGATCTAACTAATACATGCTTTACATACATCTCTTGTATCATCACTAAATTAAACATGCATGTTTTTCAAATCTAAAATATTATATATAATATCTAAAAAATAGATTTAAATTTAATCATATCAAAATAAAACTATTCTAGATAATTTGTAAAACTATTCTACAACTAGTCTAAACATGCATCTTTTCATCTCACATATGAATAAATCAAAAATTAAAAACTTTATTTTTTATTTTTTAGATCTGATTATAATAATTATAATATCAAAAAAATAAAAATTAAATAGATCTAAAATTATATTTAATCAAATAAATAATATGATTATACTAGACTACACATAGAACTATTCTATTCTCAGTCTAGTAATGCATCTCATACATATTAGATCTAAATGATTTAATTTTAATTTTTTAATTTCAACTCTAATCACATCTAATATGATATCTAAAACTTTTTAATATTAGATAAAAAATAAAAATAAAATTAGATCTAAAATAGATCTGAAGAACTGCAATCTGGCTCTAATACCAGTTGAAGGAAAAATCTATTTTTCCGACATAGGATCGTTCAAATCTGATTGAATCTAAAGAAATATTTCAAAATTTTTTTCTAAAATCCTAATCAGATCTAAGAGTTTTTGGATCTGATCATAGAGATCTAATATTAAAAGTTAAAAATAAAATTAAATCGGATTTAATTTCAAGTACCTGATTTGGTAATCTAATTATCATGCGATGATCCTGTTAATTCCTAAGGTTCTGGAAGGAGCCATGCATGCGCCTGACCTCTATCGATATCCACTCGGATAGGATCTGAACGTCTTCTCCTCATAAAACTTTCTTCTAAAAATTAAATCTAGATCTGATTTGAAAAGCCTTTAAAATAACTTCTGAGGGCAGCTTGTTCGTCTCACGAACACCGTCATGTGGATATTGAATCTTGTGCCAAAAACTTTGGACCTTCAACTCAGATTTGTGCCTAACTTTTTAGGCATGTAGAAGAAAAGGAGAGAGAGGATAGAGAGGGCATGGATATCAAAGGGAAGGCTCCTTTGGATATGGAAAAAATAAATTACGTTGAGGTAATTTTGTGAGAAGAGTACTTATACAACATATAGCGCCATAAAGAGTTCCATTTTTATCAAAAACCTTATTAATTTAATCATTGGGACTCTTGGACCTGATCTCTATGAAAAACCATAGATCCCATCTAGTTTTGATGCCAAAAATCCATCTGGAAGGTGGGGGAATGAAAGGATAAGGAAGAGTCCATGTGCGTCTAGGACTCTTCCCTCAAGAGTTTGATACAAATCAAACTCTATCAAAACCTGGTCTAGGAACTTCCAAAAATCACAAAATTTTGCACACCCAAAGTATAACTCGTGCCCTATCATATATCCAAAAACTAGAGCAAAATAGTTTTTAAAAAAAAATTTAAAATTCTCTAATCACATGATCCTCAATTCTCTTAATTAGGTCAACTATTGACCCTAGTCCAATTACACTTGGGATGAATTTAATTTTCATAATTAATCTAACCTAAACTTATTTCAGTCAAATGAAAATAAACTCATTCAAGATATAGAAATGAGTCAAATCAAATTTGACTTGGTTGTGATGAATCAGAAAGATTACAAAAGAAGAAAGTCAGGCTCAATCATGTGCTAGCACGATTACCTTGAACCTGATTAGATCTAATCCAAATCAATCGAACTAGGTTAGCCCAATTGGTGACATTTAGATCCAAATCCTTATTTGTGTGACCCAGTTAGATTCAGTTCTGTATGGTAATGAGACATGTCGTGATCTCCATCATCGACATCATCGAAACACCTTTCGATGGACTAAAACTTTTTTAATTCATACAATTAGAATGATCAATCATCAAAATCATTCTAATTGCTCCCAAAATATATCAGTGATACCTAGCAGTATATGGTGGCAACCCATCAGAACTGAAAGTGAACCTCTTGATGCAGCTACCTGTGTGATTAGGTCCTTCTATCTTGAGCCTCGATAGGATTAGGGTTAAGGTGAACTCGTCAAACCCAATATCCGTCATATGAATTAATCATTCGATTCGAGTCCTATGTGAAATCCTTATAAAAATTCTTTCTATCATTTTCACTCTGCCATGGCCATAGGCTTATGGACTCGATTCTCATGATCATCATAGGGCTACTCCTTATCTACTGAGATAGATAAATCCCTTATTGGTGCAATCCAATTTCTATAATGAACATACTATAGCCAACATATACCTCAAGATTCCGAATGGCTAGGAGATCGATTTATGATATAGTCAAACTACAACGTCCTCAAGGTAAATTATCGATCCACCTCAGGTCAAAAAATCAAACACACTACTGCAACATCGAGCCAGTCATCAATGAGAAGGTAGACTTATGAATGCTCAAGGTGGTCACGCTCAGTGCCCTCGTTCTTTAACGAGTACTTGTACTCTCGCTCTGATGTCTTCACACCACAGACTCAAGACTCACCTACTCAAAAAAATGATCGTACACCAATCTTCCGGATCAATCACCATCCTCGTGATGATCCTATGGTCAGAAGTAGTTTATGAGTTAATTATGAAAATTTATGTCCTAAATTTTCAACTCTTTGAAAATATAAATTGTTATTATCATTAACTCAAAGGATGTATCATATATACTTTAAATACACACTATGATAAAAAATAATTTTTTTATTAATTTATAGTCAAAATTATAAAATTATCCTTAGAAGTGTATTATAAGTGTTAGCCAATCTGACTTCTAAGACACACATCTAACAAGTTCTTCCACGAACAAAGCTTTCCAACCTTCCCTCCCGAATCAATTTTTCAATAGTATAGCAGAGTAGGCGACAATCTTCGGTGTCATGATCGTGGTCATGATGGTAGAAGCAAAATCTTATTAGATCATGGCACTCCGGATTGGTCCTCATCCTCGGAGGTTAGGGGAGCTGGTCTTGGATCTACATTAGAACTTCTCCCTGGATGGCATTCAGAGGTGTGTAGTCATGGAAGTGCCTCAGTGGGGACCACCATCGATCTCTCCTTTAAGGACTTGGAGATTGATGATTTCGGAAGGAACCTCCGCCTTTATGCTTCTTAGGTGGGGAGCGGGAACACTGTCAATAAGCCTCCCTCTTTGAAGGAGGGCGCTCCTTATTCGATCCTATCGGAATAACATCGATAGGGGTATCTTCAAAAAGGGCTTCTTCAATATTGGTATACTTTCTTGCTCGCTCCAGTATACCAGTATAGTCCTTAGGATTGGACTTTATTAATGATCTTTTTAGATCATTTTTTTGTAGCCCACCGATAAAAGCAGACATCAAGATCAATTGATCTAGATCGCGGACTTCTAGGATCGCCACATTAAAGCGGCTCAGATAGCTATGGATCGACTCTCTGACCCTCTGATGGATGGTGTACAGATAGTTGGACCACTTCTATTAGTTATAGTTGCTGATAAAGTACGTTGTCAGAGATTGGCTTAACTCATCGAAAGAATATATCAAACTGGATTTTAGATTGGAGTACCACAGTCGGATTGCTCCCTTAAGAGTAGTGGGAAATGCTCGATAGAAAGTAGCATCCAATGCTCCTTGAAAGAGCAAGACTGCCTTAAAAGTTTCAATATGATCGACGGGATCAAGGGTCCCCCCGTAAGTCTCGAGCTAAGACAGTTTGAAACCTGATGGCGGTAACTCCTTCAGGATCTTGTCGTCAAAGGGGGGCTCACTGCTAAGCCGTCAAGGGGTCGAGAGGAAGATGCTTTATTTAAAGCTTCAAGCTTCTTATCAAGATCTTGAAGCTTTTTTTTGATCATTAACTCCTGATCAGTATAGGCCTTGGACTGCTGAGAAGAGTGGTGGCCGGGAGTGGAATCATGTCCTGACTGTGGGCTAAGGGACCACTGATGGGGTTGCTTCCTCCTACAGCTTTGTGGAGGTGCTTGAGTAGGTTCAACTTGCTGTTGTAGAAGTGATGTCGATGGCTGAAGCGGCACCATTATTGGGGGCATAGATGGAGCAGCTGTAGGAGGTATTGGTTGCACCATTGAGGGTGGTGCAGGGACAGCCTGATTTCGTTGGGGTGCCATTAAGAAAGATACGATCATAGTTTAGACCGCTAGGATGGTGGCTGTCAGAGAGTGGATCTACTGAAGAAGCAAGTTCAACTGATCCATAGTGATATGAGCCGACTGGATAGGTGGAGAGGTTTCCACAGTAGAGGGCTGAGCATAATCATCAACTTGCAAATCTACCTTATGAGAGGTAGTAGCTTCCACGACATCATTGAGACGTGAGGAAGTCTTTTTAGGAGCCATGAGTTGACCCTTCCTCTATCTGTTGTTGCTGAAAAAGGTTTGCTTCGGGAGCGAAGCAATCGGCTTCTTGTGGGAGATGCTGGAGTGACCTATAAAACAAAATCTAGATCGAAGGATTTGACTCTAACGAGGATCCTCCGACGCTCAAGTCAGTAGAGAACGATCAATCAACAATAAATTCTTTGAGAGGGATTTCTTGCTTACCTGGGTCCTTGGGATTTATGATATTTGTAGGAAAGCTGTATGCGATTGCTACGCCATTCTGTTAGTTTCAGGCCGCCAATATTGTCGAGGCAAGATTTCTGGATTCCCTTCAAATGGGAAGGTCGTTATTAGTGTGATCAGAATAACTTATCTATCGTCGATAGTTTAGGACGAGTGGAGAACAATTTGTTTATGGTTAGATTATAGCTATGTTGCCATTAATGTATAAGATGAATCTCCTATTCGAAGCGATTTACAAGTTACGAATGTCATCCGAGGTGTTCGTCAGAAAGAACGGGTCAGGTCGGCTACTGGAGATTTGACATCAATTCAAAGGGAATTATAGTAATTCTATTAACCCTTAGGTGGTCATGAATAGGAACTGAACTGGGGCATTTTCTAAGTAGATCAAACAATCTGAAGTATTTACATTACCATTGTAATAATAATAATGTTATATATACTCTTTTATCTATAAAAAATATGTAATATCAAACATATTTTTACTGCATTTTATGTATATCCACCACAAAGCTTGGATTCATCACTAGTGTATTCTATGGTTGATTGTTTTCCATTGTTGGTGCGGAATCTGGTTGACGCCGGAACTGGCTGGAGCTGGAGAAGCCAAGGTCACCATCAGAACCTGCAAAAAAAGTTTAAATCGGAGGAGAGGTGGCTTCAACAGGATCCTCCGATGGTCAAGTCAGCTCTTTCGGCCAACAAAAATGGAATGCTCAGTAGAAAAAGTAGTAGAATTTTAGAATGGAGGAGAGAGCCTAAAGAAAATATATCTGGAGGAACCCTTTTATAAATGAAGCCTATAACAAATTGATAGTGACAGCCATAACTGTCGAGTAGTGGATCGTTCAAGCCACGTGGAGTTTGTTATGGAGAGTGGTGTCCGTTGTCGTGACGTGCCAGTCCGTTGAAATTTAATAATTGAAGTTCGGAGGAGGTAGGCGCTAGCGGCGAAGAGCTTCGAGTTTCATCAATTTTAGAGGAGTTTGGACTCCTTCAAGATCACTTGTGTGAAAATGGGTTCATGCTGTGCAGATAGCCAGATTTGCGTAGGTGTTAAGACCCTTCTAAGCGACTATAGGAGTTCGATCAAAAGGGGTTCGAAGGTCCTATGACTGAAAAATCCTGAAGAAAGTCCGTTGGAGGAATTCAAAAGTAGTTCTGCTGGAAGGATCTAGATGGAGATCCCCTGGAGAAGTCTAGATGGAGTTCGATTGGCGAAGAAGGCTAGCTGCTTATCTATTCCTTTGAAGCTTGGCTGCTTTCAAGGTCGTCTAGAGGCTGACAAAAAGGAGGTGAGGTCCTTTTGCCTGCATGTTTGAAGCTCTTGATGTAGGAATCTAGAGGTCTGCCACCCTTAGTATATTGTAGGAGTTCAACTGGAGAGAAGTTCTGTTGATCCGACGTTGGTCCAATATCTAGTAGCGCCAAGCTCGACCAAACCACGCCATAATTAAACCTATCACTCAGCTGCCTAGGGACCGTCATCACTGTTCAAGTTTGTCTGAGCAAAATCTACAATGCCCTGTAGGTTCTAGGGATATCCAAAGGAGCTAGAAATCTGAATGAAGAAGATAGGCCGATAAATTTAGGTTGGAGGTCTGCAGTCTCGGTGCTTAAGCTAAACTCTTCACCGGTTGGAGTCGGGCGTGACTGTCCTCATCGGATGAAATTTTCTCAAGGCCAAATATCCTATCGGACTTTGGCAGGAAAGGGTTCACACTCAACACAAATCTTCCTACTCCCGAGTTTAAAATTTGAATGAAGAGAGTAAAGAAATATGAATGTCGAAGTCCTTTTTCTTTTCTCGCACCAATAGAACAGCTGGTCCTGACTCTTTCCATGCTAGCACCAAAACTTCTTAAATATGAGGTGATTCGAAAAGACAAATTCTTGAAATTTTCATTAAAGCGCTGCTTAAGGTACGGTGTCATAAAAGTTCCGCCCATTGCTAGTCTGCTGCTATGTTAAGTAGGACACGCATCAACCCGACGTTGGTTAGTGAAGATCTGCAATCATAACCATCTCGGATCCCAGTGGCTATTTAAGCTCTTCTTCTTCCATAGGAGCTTCATTTCGCCTGGGTCTCCTTCTCCTTCCTTTAGGCTCTCTTCTCTTTTCCTGCTCTAGGGCATCAGTGTCTTCCACTGACTCTTTCGTTTCTTGGAGGTTCTCTTCTTCATTTTCCATTGAGCTCACCACCTTTCCATTCTTTTCCATCGATTTAGGTCAGTTCCTGAACCTTTTTCTTTGATTATCTATATTTTTTGGTATCTCTACCCATTTTGTTTCTTTGAGAAAATCTCAGATTTTATTTTTTTTAATTTTTCAAAGATTTTTTCTACTTTAGTTTGATCCTTATGCCCTCTAAAAAGTCTTGGTCGATCGATTCTAGAAGTTCGGCTCGCTTAGTTTTAATGGACCTTCCTCATAATGATCCTGAGCTTGTAGAATTACCTCGGCCATCCTTCGTTCTTGATACCATTTTATGTAAACTTCAACCCAAAGATCTTTCGTTGATTAGAATCCGGTTCAAAATTTCTTCCGATTGCAAACTTGAACTCCATGGTCCTAGCGATCGAGCTAGCTCTCCTCCTCTCAATCGAACTTGCTTGTACATTGAAACCCTTCGGACGAAACTTCGACTGCCGATACCTTCTTTTGTAATCGGCTTATTCAAGCTTTTAAACATTTTCTTCACCACCATGGCACCAAACTCCTTTAGGTTTATCATTGGATTTCTCTCCTTGTGCATTATGGCCGACATCCGACCTTCCAACTCCCTATTTTGTAATTTCTTTCCTTTCAAACCTCATCCGACCGCTAAAGATTGGTGGTACGTATCTCACCAATTTGGCAAGAAGGGGTTGCTCAAGGATGCACCTTCTTTCATTCATAACTAGAAGGAGAAATTCATAACTAGAAGGAGAACTTTCGAGCTCCTCCAACCTCCAAGCTCCTGGAGGATCGGACCTTATTCAACTTCGGTCTCAGCCCTCTCAATCTGGTAGGTAGTCCTTTGCAGCCTACCAATTATGCATGGTCTCCTATCTTTTTCTGATTCTGATTTTTTCTTCTGCAAAGATGACTCCTGAGGAGCGGAACCATCTGGCCAAGAAAATCAAGTCTCTCAAGAGTAAGGACAGCTCCACGAGGAAAATATCCAAGAAGGCTCGCACTGATGAGCCGATTCCGACCATGCCGATCCAGGCAGCGCCCATCCCCAAGTTCGATGCGGCCGCACCAACTCCGATCTCATCCCGAGAGGATGTCGCCACCATGCTTCCTGAGCAGCACGAGGTCATTGAGAAGAAGAAGAAAAAAAGGATGCCATCAGAAAAAAGATGAGGAGGGTGGCTGAGAATTCGAGTGGCGAAGGCTCCGATCAGGAGCAAGCTTCTTTGGATGATCGGGAGATCATCCAATCCTTGATGCAGGGCAGCATTCTTTTGTACATTATCAAGAAAATGGTTGGGATGGAGGATGCTGTGAGATTTGATGAGTCTTTCGCCACCTATCTCGAGGTAATCCTTTTTTTTTTGAACTTGTTAAAATGAAGGATGCCCTTTTAAAGTTTTGACTTAATTTCTTTCTATCTTGTAGCTGGGGCATTACTTGTTTGCCCATTCGAAGGCCACCGATCTTCGCCAGGCCGAGGCTTCTAAAGCCCTGCAAGAGGTTCAGGCAAAGGTTGAAAGGATTCAAGCCGAGGTCGACCGTTTGAAGGTGGCCTCGAAAATTCAAACTGTAGAAGTCGAGTGCCTTCGAGAGGTACTGAGGGGAAAGAGGAGGTTTCCGCGAAGCTGAGGGCAGCCTTAATTCTTTTCGAAGAAAAAAAAGAAGGCTGAAGAGGAGGTCAGCATCGAGAGGAAGAGGGCTGTCAAAGCTTTCAAGTCCTCCAAAATAATGGAGGACATCAAGATCACGTTCGCCTAGGAAGCCTTCTTGGAGGGGTTCAAGATCTACATGAGGAGGGTTGCGAAGAACTTTTCTGAAGTGAACCTCAATCTTCTGAAAGACAAACCCAGTGAGGG
Source organism: Cocos nucifera (assembly GCA_006176705.1). Taxonomy (NCBI): domain Eukaryota; kingdom Viridiplantae; phylum Streptophyta; class Magnoliopsida; order Arecales; family Arecaceae; genus Cocos; species Cocos nucifera. Next base: position 123,531 of record QRFJ01002409.1, read on the forward strand.
AGCCAGTCCCTCCAACGCTAGCACCGCTTTTCCTATTGTTGAACCTACCCCGGGTGCTCCAGAACTTGCAACTGAAGCTCCCAAGTCTACTCCTGAGCTCGATGCCATAAAGGATGTACCGACCTCGCCTCCCTCTACACCGACCGAGGTCTAAGACTTTTTATAAATTTATACTTTTCTTCTCTTTTTCTTTCCGTGTATACCGAACATTTTGAGGAATAAAAATGAACTTTCTTTTCTTTATACTTGCGTCATGGTGGATGTTGTTCAAAACCCCTCCAACGATCATAGTCAAGGTCCATCATCTCCAACTGATGCTGAGCTATTATCCCAAGGTATCCCTCTGAAGCCCATAGTTAAAAATTTAAAGAGAAAAATTCATCACCTGAAGAAAAAGTTGAAGAAGACAAAAGACGAACTTCGGAGATCTAGAAAGAATGCTTCAAAGGCGATGATTGAGATCACCCATCTCCGAAAGCTACACATGAAAGACTCTATGAGCTTCAACATTAGAAAAGGCAACTTTGAGAAAGAGTTGGTCAGACTTAGAAAGAGCGTCAGTGATAAGTCCTAGGAATTAACTACGAAGGTCAGTTCCCTCGAAGTCGAACTTAATTCAACCAGAGAAACAATCCGACTGTTGGAGGGGAGCTCATCGTGGTCTTCAGATAAGGCACAGTGCGATTAGAACTGGTCGAAGAAACTTTTTGAGCTCCAGAGATAGCTCCATGATGCCGAAGCTCAGTACGACAGGCATAGGATTGCTTGGGTGGAGAAGGCAAGTAGGCTCGAAAATGAGCTCAAATTGGCAAATAAAGAGGTGGCTCATCTTTGGAGACAATTGTCCAATAATCAGCATGTCAGTGTTGATAAAAAGTTAGAGCGGCTTGCCTTCTTGAGGGAGTCCTTCGGTGGTCTTTTAGTCACATAGGAGAAGGATAAGGCTGAACTCCAGCAAGCGAAGATCCAAGTGGTACACGAGTGTCAAACTATGAAGGATGCGAAGGCTGAGTAGATGGTTCTGAGGAGGCAATTAAGAGAATTTGAAGACAACTACCAATGAGCTGATAGGATGTACATGGAGGGTCTACTGAAGGAGAGGGATCTTGAGGAAGAAATCTTTAGCTTGAAGCAGTCTCTTGTAATGGCAGGGGTCGACAATCCGATGTTTGAGAGTTTTGGGCCTTCTTAGGACTTTGTCATTTTTTCTTTTCTCTTTTTTGTACATGGTCTCATGGACCTTCACTTTATAATAAACTTCGATTTTAATGAAGGAATATTTTTTTTGATCATCTTTTTGCTTTATTTAGATTTGGTGCCTGTTGATTTTTCTATTTCTCTCTTCTGCTTTGACTTTCATTGAAAGATTGTCGAAAAAGTAGTTTTTCTCATATCTTTTCATAACCAAAGATTTTTTATCTATGCTGGGATGAGTTTATCCTCCATATTCGATTCCATTGATTTTTCTTCGTCCTTTCATCAAGATGAGATCCTTCCTTCTGTCTTAGATAATCAGAGGTCTTTGTTTATATCAGGATCAGGTTCTTCTCCTGTTCTCGATGAGGTTGGTTTATACTTCTGTTAAGGTGAGGCCTTTCTTCTGTTCCCATTATGGCTGTTGAAAGGTTCTCTCCTCCTATCTTAAGTAACCGAAGATCTTCGTCTTACTCATGTTAGGATAAGGTTCTCCTCTTATTTCTATCATGGCAGTAAAGACACAGTTGGACCATTGACAGGACCTCTTCCCTCATCTCATCTTAGATTAATGAGGTCTTCACTTTGCTAAAATTAGGATGAGATTCTTCTTCTATTCCTAACAGGATTGTACGGGCACATAAAGGCCATTGAAAGGACCTCTTCCCTCATATCATCTTAGACTAATGAGGCCTTTAGCTTGCTCGAGTTAGGATGAGGTTCTCCTTCTATTTCTAACAAAACTATAGGGGCACATAAGGGCCATTGAAAGAGCCTCTTTTCTCATCTCGTCTTAGACTAACGAGGTCTTCACTTTCCTCAAGTTAGGATGAGGTTCTCCTCTTGTTCCTAACAGAACCACTTTTAATTATTTCGGAGAGTTATTTTCTATCATTACTTTATTTTTGCAATAAAAAATAATAATATTAAAATAAAGGAGATTTATTGAAGGTAAATTACTGATAGTACATTCTTAGATTTTTTTAATTTCAAGATCGTGGGAGTGTTGTTCCTCCAAGCTCCTTCAAGCGATAAGTTTCAGACTGGACGATCTCCTCTACTTCGTATGGATCTTTCCAATTTGGAGCGAGCTTTCTTTGATTTTGAGGTTATGACATAGCTGCTCGTCGAAGTACTAAGTCTCCCACTTTTAATATTTTGTCTTTGACTTTAGAGTTGTAATAACGGGCCACTTTTTACTTATAAGTGAAGGGAAATCTTGATTTCCCGGTCCAGGTTCGTCCAGATCTGATTAGATCAAGAGATATATTTCAAAATTTTTTCTCTTGATCTCAATCAGATCTTGATATGTTTCAGATCTGATTCTTATTATTTTAACAAATAAAATAAAATAAGATAAATTAAATCAAATTTAATTTACCTGATTTGGGTAATCCTATTACCCTGTAGATGATCCTGATTGTAGCGGAAGGTTCTGGATCTTAGCCACGCAAGCGCCTGGCCTCTACCGGTATCCACTCGGGTTGGATCTGGAGAACCTCTTCTTCTCTATCACACCTCCAAAAATCAGATCTGGATCTGATTTGGAGGATCTTCAAAACTCTTTTGAAGATCTGCAGTCGTCCTTTTGCAGCAGCGCAGCCTTCTTGCTTTTGATCGCCTTTCCTTGATCTGAATCGCACCAAACTAAGTCCAAAACACTTTTGGACGTGGAGAGCAAGGGGAGAAGAGAGTATGGCGTGGAGAAGGAGGGGAGAGGCAGCCTTGGACGTGGGAAATCTCTTTCAATAAGACTTTGACTTCACTTTGGATTAGGGTTGGGCGCAGGGTCTTATTTATAGACTAAGCGTGATCCAACTCTTCTTCCTCTCAACCAATCACAACCCTTTGTGAAATCAGATCTAAATCTGATTGGTTGAAAAAGAGACCCCTGGATTCCTCCTTAGAGGGCGCCTAAGACCAGTCAAACTGGATTCTTAGTAGAACTCTAATTGGAATCCTAAAGGGAGGTGGAGTCCTTGTCCAACAAGGACTCCTAGGCGCCTCCTACTTGGGCTCACGCCACCCTTGGCGTGCGCCCTTCTCCTTGCCAGGTTCTGGCAGGGGGACAAGCCCCCACCAGCTCTCCAATAGGTGCATGACATGTGGTCAAAAGTCAAAGGGTCAATGGTCAACGTTTGACCAGTCAAAGGTAGACTTTTGACCAAAGTCAAAGAACAAGAAATGGCAGGTGACCAAAAATGGCAGGTAATGTCTTACAAATAAGACAACCTATTCTGACTTGGACAACCTCCAGTCAGACCATATGAAGGCCTCTGATTGAGCACAAACTCCTTTGGCTCAGTCAGGACAACTTATTTATGATAGTAAAAGAAGAACGTTAGGTTCAATCGAGTGCTAGCACGATTTCCTTGAACCTAATTGAATCTCATTCAGATCAATTGAACTAGATCAGTTCAATTGATGATCACCAGATTCAAACCCTTGTTTGTGTGACCCAGTTAGGTTCAGTTCTGTATGGTAATGGGATATGTCATGATCTCTATCATAGACATCATCGAAACTCCTTTCGATGGATCAGAACTCTTCTGATTCGAACAGCTAGAATGATCGATCATCTAAATCATTCTAATTGCTCCCAAAATCCACCAGTGACACCTAGCAGTATATGGTGGCAACCCATCAGAGCTGAATGCGAACCTCTTGGTGCAGCTACCTGTGTGATTAAGTTCTTCTATCTTGAGCCCCGATCAGATTAGGGTTAAGGTGAACTCGTCAAACCCTAGTCTCTGTCATATGATGTAATCATTCGATTCGAGTCCAATGTGAAAATCTAAATAGAAACTCTTTCTATTATTTCACTCTGCCATGGCCATGGGCTTCTGGACTTGATTCTCATGATCATCATAGGGCTGCTCCTCTACCACCGAGGTAGATAGATTCCATCTTGATGCATCCAGTTCCTACAATGAACATGTCTATAGCCAACATACACCTCAGGGTTCCATATGGCTAGGAGACCGAGTAATGGTGTAGTCAAACTATAACACCCTCAAGGTGAACTGCCGATGCATCTCAGGTCAAAGAACCAGACACACTACTGCAGCATCGAGTCAGTCATTGACGAGAAGGTAGACTCCCTAATGACTACTCGAGGTGGTCACGCTCAGTGCCCTCGTTCTCTAACGAGTACCTGTACTCTCGCTCCGGTGTCTCCACACCGTAGACTCAAGACTCATCTACTAAAGAGAAGCGATCGTACACCAACCTTCCGGATCAATCACCATCCTCGTGATGATCCTATGGTCGGGAGCTGTTTATGAGTTAATAATGATTATTCATGTCTTAAATTTTCAACTCTTGAAAATATGAATTATCATTACCATTAACTCAAAGGATGTATCACAGACACTAAATACACATGTGTGATAGAAAATAACCCATTTCATTAATTATAGTCAAAATTATAATTTTGCCCCTAGAAGTGTATTACAAGTGTCAGCCAATTCTGGCTTCTAGGGCACATATATCTAACAATCTCCCACTTGTCCTAAAGCCAATTGGCTACAAGTCTAAGTCCCATCTTCTCAAGGTGGGCTTCGATCTTCTGCTGGCCCAACGGCTTTGTAAGTGGGTCTGCCACATTATCTGTGGAGTTGACTCTCTTGACCTCAACGTAACCTTTCTCAAGGTAATCGCGGATGAGATGGTATCACCGTTTGCTTGGAACTCTTCCAGCACAAACAGTCTGCCAGATGTCGACTTTCGATCATCTATATCGGACATGAAGTCCGAGTCTGTGTATCCCTGGAACTTGGAGTTCTCCATTACCAAAGACCAACATCATATCCTTAGTTCTTCTCAAGTACTTAAGGATACATTTCACAGAAGTCCAGTGTTCTTCACCTGGATTTGACTGATATCTGCTTGTGACACTCACAGCATGGGCTATATCAGGTCGTGTACATAGCATGGCATACATGAGGCTCCCTATTGCAGAAGCATAAGGGATCTTGCTCATGCGTTCTATTTCCTCAGGTGTGCTGGGGCACATCTTCTTGGAAAGATGAATACCATGTCTGAAGGGTATTAATCCCCTCTTAGAGTTTTCCATACTAAACCTCTTTAGTACTTCCTCTATGTACATCTTCTGTGAAAGTCCTAGCATCCTATTCGGTCTATCCCTATAGACCTTAATTCCTAGAATAAAGGATGCTTCACCTAGGTCTTTCATGGAGAATTCCTTGGACAACCACATCTTGACTGATGTCAACATGGGAATATCATTCCCAATAAGGAGGATGTCATCCACGTACAATACGAGGAAGACAACAGCGCTCCCACTGACCCTTTTGAAAACACATGGTTCCTCTTCATTTTTGATGAAACCAAACTTTTTGATCACATCATTGAAACGAGTGTTCCAGCTCCGAGATGCTTGCTTAAGTCCATATATGGACCTTTGCAGCTTGCAAACCTTGTGATCAGTATCACTGGATGTGAAACCTAGCGGCTGTTCCATATAGATATCTTCCTCAAGATATCCATTTAGGAATGCCGTTTTCACGTCCATTTGCCATATTTCATAATCGAAATAGGCTGCAACAGCAAGCAATGTGCGGATGGATTTTAGCATAGCTACCGGGGAAAAGGTATCCTGATAGTCAATGCCTTCGCGTTGACTATAACCTTTTGCCACCAGTCTAGCCTTGAATGTCTCCACATTCCCATCTGCACCAATCTTTCTCTTGAAGATCCATTTACACCCAATAGGTACTATACCTTCTGGTGGATCTACCAAGGTCCAGACTTGGTTTGAGTGCATCGAGTCGATCTCTGACTTCATTGCCTCAAGCCATTTCTCGGAGTCGATATCTGATATCGCCTCGTTGTAGGTTTTGGGATCATCACCATGAGCACCATTACCTATGAGGAACATTTCCTCTACATCCTCTGAAATAATACCTAAGTATCTTTCAGGGGGACGGGAAACTCTTTCCGATCTACGAGGTGGAGGAGGTAGTGTTCTTATTGGCTCAACCTGATTTGGTTCCACTTGGTCCTTAGCTCTTTCTGCTTGTGAGACTTTCTCATCAAGCTTAATCTGCTTTCCAATGCCACTATCTTGAATAAACTATTTTTCAAGAAATATGGCATGTCGACTCACAATCACATTGTGGTCTTCTGGAATGTAGAAATAGTATCCTAATGACTCTTTAGGATATCCTATGAATCGAGCTCTAAAGGACCTAAACTCTAACTTGTCCGCTTGTTGTCTTTTGACATAAGCCGGACAACCCCAAATTCTGAGATGACTCAGACTTGGTTTCTTACCGTGCCATATCTCATACGGTGTGGTAGGAACGGTTTTAGAGGGAACCCTATTCAGTAAATAGATTGAAGTTAATAATGAATGTCCCCAAAGAAAATCTGGGAGGTCTGTGAAGCTCATCATGGATCGAACCATATCCAATAGAGTCCGATTTCTCCGTTCTGAAACCCCGTTGAGTTGAGGTGTTCCTGGTGGAGTCCATTGAGAGACTATGCCATTTTCCTTAAGATAGTCTAGGAATTCCCGGCTAAGGTATTCACCTCCTCGATCTGATCGAAGAACCTTAATGGGTTTTCCAGTTTGTTTTTCTACTTCATGTCTGAATTCTTTGAACTTTTCAAAAGCTTCAGACTTGTGTCTCATAAGATACACATACCCATACCTAGACAGATCATCGGTAAAGGTAATGAAGTAGACAAAATTGCCTCTAGCCGGCACATCGAATGGGCCGCACACATCAGTATGTACTAGGGCAAGGAGATCTGTGGCCCTCTCCCCATGTCCAACAAAAGGGAGTTTAGTCATTTTGCCTTGAAGACAAGATTCACAAGTTGGATATGACTCAAAAGTCAATGGACTCAATAATTTTTCTCCAATTTGTTAATCCTATCTTCCATTGACCTTTCAGGTCCATAGAATTTGTTTGGACTATCCCTAGGTCGTTTGGCTTCGTTTTGCTATAGTTGACCATCAAATCTCAAGGAAACCATTTGCAATTTTATTTCTTTCATAAAGAATGTTACAATGGTCCTTAAAGAAGGTGATCACATAACCTTCTTGTGCTAAGCATGAAACAGAAATCAAATTCCTGCTAGCTGGACTATCCCTAGGTCATGTTTAGGGCTCCATTCACGTTTTGCTCGAACTGGATAGAAGTAAAGCATCAACCTAACGAGCATACCTCCAGAAGGACCTTCCTTCTTGTTCTTCAGGGTGGCCAGGTAAGTAGGGCAGTTCCGCTTCCAATGGCCGTCGCTGTTGCAATGGAAACACTTTCCTTTGCCATCGACCTTCTTCTTCGGTTCTGCCTTCTTCTTCTTTGATCCTTCTACCTTTTGCTTTTTCACAGACTTCTTTTTCTTTCCATAAGACTTTCTTTTGGAAGAAGTCCGTTCCATAGCAAGAACTGAGCCTTTAGAACCTTTCATAGAAAGCTCAGCGGTAACCAGCATATTCATCAACTCGGCCAAGGAATTCTGAAGTTTATGCATGTGGTAATTCATGATGAATTGCCCATATGCATCAGTCAAGGATTGCAGAATAATATCGTTCTGCAAGTCCAAGTCCAACTTCACACCGAGCTTCTCAAGCTCTTCCATGTCCTTGATCATTGTCAGACAGTGATCTTGGACTGACTGCCCATCACGCATCTTAGCCTTAAAAAGTCATTTCGTGACTTGATATTTGGCTGCGCGACTCTGTTCACCAAACATCTCCTGCAGGTGAGCCAACATTTGGCGAGCAGTCCCGATATCTTCATGTTGGCGCTGGAGCTCATCAGACATCGAGCCCAACATGTAGTATCTGGCCTTATTGTCTTCGTCAATCCATTTTTCCAGAGACGCTCTCTGTTCAGTGGATGGACGAGCTGGTAAGGTGGGAGGGTCCTGGTCCAAAACATGTGTTAACTTCTCTGAACCCAAAACAATTTTGTAGTTCCTGAGCCAATCTTTATAATTGGGTCCAGTCAGTCTATGTGTGTCTAGGATACGTGCCAAGTGGGTTGGACGCAGACATTTTCCTGTAGAGAGTCAAAGATTCTAGTTAGATACTGTAATTTTGACTTGACCAATTTGTTTAGGGATTTTATTTTTAAACAAATTAGCTCCCACTATTTTCTCGGATCCCTACACTCCCTCTGTAGAGATGCGAAAATCTCCGCGATTGATGATTTCTAGTGGGTGGTGCGGTCTCACCAACTGACTCATCACCTCACCTAACAGTTATTGGTGATGGGTTAGCCAATGAGTGAACAACTCTTGTTCAATGATTCTCTAATCATGGTGCACCCAAACTTGGTCTCTAATTCATGAATCTCACCGTATCCGGAATATTGATCCACTCCTTAGTTAAGTCAGACCCACCATTTGCATAGACTGGGTTCCTAATTGGGTCTCTCACCGTATCCGGAAATATTGAGCCCAACTCATCCTCCAGCCCATAGCATCCAATGCCTAATAGACATGGTTGCGTCTTCCCGGTGCAACTGAGCCACTGTATCCAGCCGAGAACAATCAACCCCGGGAAGGGCCCGCACGTCTACAATGGTGGAAGACCTCGGACTTAATCTTTTCTTAGGGAGAATTGATTCAGGTCTCATTAAACTAGACTTGGCTTAGTCATAACAATTATGACTAACCTAGTGGCATGGGTCAGCTCGGATTATTGACCACCTCAGATCAGAACTGTGTCAACAGATATGGCCAGGTAAGTGAGACCGGTGGAAGGAATATGCCGTTAACTCGCACAAGAACGCATTCAGGTCGAGTAGCTTCCAATTAAAAACCAGTCGGTCGTCTGTGCCAAACTTACCTTAGACACCAAATTGTTGAGTCAGAACCAATTGGGTTAGCCTACAATCCAGACTCTAACCTCTGAGCCTAATTAGGTCTTGCTTGATCGTGACTCGATCTTGACCCAGACTTAATCCTATTAGGCTGGTCAATTTAAGCATTGTTGATCCCATCTAACCAACTCTTGATTCGGTTTGATCAACCGCTTAGACCTAATTGAGCTACCCAAGCCCGAACCCAGTATTATGAATATGTCTTAGATCTGAAATTCTCAATTTTAGACCTAATTAATATTCCATAAACTTAATTCTTAATTAAGTTGGGTTCATAAACAAAATATGCACAATAAATCCTAGGGTTTCAGGATCTAGGGTTTTGCAGAAAGTAAGTTTTGGGTTTCTGATTAAGGACGAACACGCAGCACCCCTACACGTCATAAGAACACCCCATCGAATGGGAAGAGAGGGCCTTTAAACCCTTCTTCGTTCTTATGACCGGACGGCCAAGAGGAACGCCTTAATCAGGAACATGTAAATCTACAAAACAGTTATAGATCTATATCATATATCTCATATACAAATTTAGATCTAATCAAGGCATATTTTGCATACATCTCATGTATCATAATCATGCATGTTTTCAGATCTAAATTATCACATAATAATCTAAAAAATTAGATTTAAATTGATCTAATCAAAATAAATTCTAATCTAGACAATTATGTAGAACTATTCTACAACTAGTCTAGTCATGCATCTATCATATCTCATATGATATTTAAAATTAAATAATTTTTATTTGCTGTTTATCAGATGTTATTATAACACTTATAATATCAGAAAATAGTAAATAAGAAGATCTAAAATATGATTTAATCATATTAAATCAAAGACATGCAAAACTATTCTATAGAACTATTCTATTCTAGAACTAGTCATGCATATCTTCATGTTCTTAGATCCAAATCATTTAATTTTAATTTTTCTGATTTCAGATCTGATCACATCTCATGTGACATCTGAAATCACTTTATTTTTAATTAAAATAAAATTAAAATCAGATCTAAACAATTTTAGAACCATGGCTCTGATACCAGTTGAAGGGAAATCCTGATTTCCCGGTCCAGGTTCGTCCAGATCTGATTAGATCAAGAGATATATTTCAAAAATTTTCTCTTGATCTCTTAATCAGATCTTGATATGTTTCAGATCTGATTCTTATTATTTTAATAAATAAAATAAAATAAGATAAATTAAATCAAATTTAATTTACCTGATTTGGGTAATCCTATTACCCTGTAGATGATCCTGATTGCAGCGGAAGGTTCTGGATCTTAGCCACGCAAGCGCCTGGCCTCTACCGGTATCCACTCGGGTTGGATCTGGAGATCCTCTTCTTCTCTATCACACCTCCAAAAATCAGATCTGGATCTGATCTGGAGGATCTTCAAAACTCTTTTGAAGATCTGCAGTCGTCCTTTTGCAGCAGCGCAGCCTTCTTGCTTTTGATCGCCTTTCCTTGATCTGAATCGCACCAAACTAAGTCCAAAACACTTTTGGACGTGGAGAGCAAGGGGAGAAGAGAGTATGGCATGGAGAAGGAGGGGAGAGGCAGCCTTGGACGTGGGAAATCTCTTTCAATAAGACTTGATTCACTTGGATTAGGGTTGGGCGCAGGGTCTTATTTATAGACCTCTTGTGATCCAACTCCTCTTCCTCTCAACCAATCACAACCCTTTGTGAAATCAGATCTAAATCTGATTGGTTGAAAAAGAGACCCCTGGATTCCTCCTTAGAGGGCGCCTAAGACCAGTCAAACTGGATTCTTAGTAGAACTCTGATTGGAATCCTAAAGGGAGGTGGAGTCCTTGTCCAACAAGGACTCCTAGGCGCCTCCTACTTGGGCTCACGCCACCCTTGGCGTGCGCCCTTCTCCTTGCCAGGTTCTGGCAGGGGGACAAGCCCCCACCAGCTCTCCAATAGGTGCATGACATGTGGTCAAAAGTCAAAGGGTCAATGGTCAACGTTTGACCAGTCAAAGGTAGACTTTTGACCAAAGTCAAAGAACAAGAAATGGCAGGTGACCAAAAATGGCAGGTAATGTCTTACAAATAAGACAACCTATTCTGACTTGGACAACCTCCAGTCAGACCATATGAAGGCCTCTGATTGAGCACAAACTCCTTTGGCTCAGTCAGGACAACTTATTTATGATAGTAAAAGAAGAACGTTAGGTTCAATCGAGTGCTAGCACGATTTCCTTGAACCTAATTGAATCTCATTCAGATCAATTGAACTAGATCAGTTCAATTGATGATCACCAGATTCAAACCCTTGTTTGTGTGACCCAGTTAGGTTCAGTTCTGTATGGTAATGGGATATGTCATGATCTCTATCATAGACATCATCGAAACTCCTTTCGATGGATCAGAACTCTTCTGATTCGAACAGCTAGAATGATCGATCATCTAAATCATTCTAATTGCTCCCAAAATCCACCAGTGACACCTAGCAGTATATGGTGGCAACCCATCAGAGCTGAATGCGAACCTCTTGGTGCAGCTACCTGTGTGATTCAGTTCTTCTATCTTGAGCCCCGATCAGATTAGGGTTAAGGTGAACTCGTCAAACCCTAGTCTCTGTCATATGATGTAATCATTCGATTCGAGTCCAATGTGAAAATCTAAATAGAAACTCTTTCTATTATTTCACTCTACCATGGCCATGGGCTTCTGGACTTGATTCTCATGATCATCATAGGGCTACTCCTCTACCACCGAGGTAGATAGATTCCATCTTGATGCAATCCAGTTCCTACAATGAACATGCTCTATAGCCAACATACACCTCAGGGTTCCATATGGCTAGGAGACCGAGTAATGGTGTAGTCAAACTATAACACCCTCAAGGTGAACTGCCGATGCATCTCAGGTCAAAGAACCAGACACACTACTGCAGCATCGAGTCAGTCATTGACGAGAAGGTAGACTCCCTAATGACTACTCGAGGTGGTCACGCTCAGTGCCCTCGTTCTCTAACGAGTAACTGTACTCTCGCTCCGGTGTCTCCACACCGTAGACTTAAGACTCATCTACTAAAGAGAAGCGATCGTACACCAACCTTCCGGATCAATCACCATCCTCGTGATGATCCTATGGTCGGGAGCTGTTTATGAGTTAATAATGATTATTCATGTCTTAAATTTTCAACTCTTGAAAATATGAATTATCATTACCATTAACTCAAAGGATGTATCACAGACACTAAATACACATGTGTGATAGAAAATAACCCATTTCATTAATTATAGTCAAAATTATAATTTTGCCCCTAGAAGTGTATTACAAGTGTCAGCCAATTCTGGCTTCTAGGGCACATATATCTAACAATAAGCTGCCATCCAAACTTGAGCTTTTTTTCATTTTTTCTCTTATAAGTCAAGATTAGCCCTGAGGTCCTATGAGTTATACTGTTCATTGAATGCCATGACTCATGCTGATAGAAGTTTGAGTTCTATTGGGATGACCACTTTTGCTCCAAAAGCTATGGCAAATGGGGTCTCTCCAACTGGCAATCTTTAGATAGCTCAGTATGCCTAGAGCACATGATAGAGTTCATCCATCCAAGTCTTCTTTGCTCTTTCAAGTCTTACTTTGATACCTTGTAGCAAAATTCTATTTGTTCCTTTGGCTTCGCTATTTGTCTGTGGATGGGCTACTGATGCAAAATGATGGAAGATGTTCAAATCTTCATAGAATTCAATAAATCTTGCTCCGATAAAATGCTGCCCATTATTTGTTATGAAAATTCGAGGCAAGTCAAATTTGCAAACAATCGACGTCCAGACAAAGTCCTGCACTTTTGCTTTAGTGATTTTCATCAGAGGTTCAGTCTTGATCCACTTTGTGAAATAATCTCTTGCCCCCAAGAAGAACTTGCACTGTCCAGATGCCATGAAAAAAGATCCGAGTATATCCATCCCCCACTAAACAAATGGCCATGAGGCGCTCAGAGGCGTGAGTTCAAAAGCTGGCTACGTTTGAATGTTTGCATTTCTCTAACAGTAGTCACATCTTTTGACATACTCTATAGAATCATGGTACAAGATCAGTCCTACCGAAGTAGTCTATGTGATAAGGATCTAGCCCCCACATGACTTCCATAGATTTCTTCATGCACTTTTTACAATGCAAAATTGACTTCTGAAAGTCTGAGACATCTCAAGAGTGATAAGAAATATGACCTTTTATACAACTTGCCTTCATACAAAACATACCGAGAGACTTAATTTTTAAGTTTTTGAGCTCCTTTTGGATCATGAGGAAGAGCTCCATCTTTGAGATAAGCAACCAATGGGTCAATCCAACATGGCTCATGGTCGATCTGCATTACAGACTATTGTTCTTCTAGACTTGGATATTTTAGGACTTCAAAGAAGACTTCCTTGGGCAGCTCAGTCAGGGCCGATATTGCCAACTTTGAGAGAAGGTCGGCCCTAGTATTTTCCGCTCTTGGGATCTACTTGATGTCAAAATTGTTAAAGGTTGGAGTCAAGCTCTTCACTTTCTTAAGATATTTTTATTAGATATATATGCCCTAGAAGCCAAAATTGGCTGACACTTATAATACACTTCTAAGGGCAAAATTATAATTTTGATTAATATCAATAAAATGGGTTATTTTCTATCATATATGTGTATTTAGTGTCTATAATACATCCTTTGAGTTAATGATAATGATAATTCATATTTTTAAGAGTTGAAAATTTAAGACATGAATAATCATTATTAACTCATAAAATGCTCCCGACCATAGGATCATCACGAGGATAGTGATTGATCCGAAAGATTGGTGTACAATTGCTTCTCTTTAGTAGATGAGTCTTGAATCTATGGTGTGGAGACACCGGAGCAAGAGTACAGATACTCGTTAGAGAACGAGGGCACTGAGCGTGACCATCTCAAGTAGTCATTAGGAAGTCTACCTTCTCGTCAATGACTGACTCGATGCTGCAGTGGTGTGTCTGGTTCTTTGACCTGAGGTGCATCGACAGTTCACCTTGAGGGTGTTATAGTTTGACTACACCATTACTCGGTCTCCTAGCCATATGGAACCCTGAGGTGTATGTTGGCTATAGCATGTTCATTGTAGGAACTGGATTAGCATCAAGATGGAATCTATCTACCTCGGTGGTAGAGGAGCAGCCCTATGATGATCATGAGAATCAAGTCCAGAAGCCCATGGCCATGGCAGAGTGAAATAATAGAAAGAGTTTCTATTTAGATTTTCACATCGGACTTGAATCGAATGATTACATCATATGACAGAAACTAGGGTTTGACGAGTTCACCTTAACCCTAATCTGATCGAGCTCAAGATAGAAGAACTTAATCACACAGGTAGCTGCACCAAGAGGTTCGCATTCAGCTCTGATGGGTTGCCACCATATACTGCTAGGTGTCACTGTGGATTTTGGGAGCAATTAGAATGATTTAGATGATCGATCATTCTAGCTGTTCGAATCAGAAGAGTTCTGATCCATCGAAAGGAGTTTCGATGATGTCAATGATAGAGATCATGACATATCCCATTACCATACAGAACTGAACCTAACTGGATCACACAAATAAGAGTTTGAATCTGGTGATCATCAATTAAATTGATCTAATTCAATTGATCTGAATGAGATTCAATTAGGTTCAAGAAAATCGTGCTAGCACTCGATTGAACCTAACGTTCTTCTTTTACTATCATAAATAAGTTATCCTGACTGAGCCAAAGGAGTTTGTGCTCAATCAGAGGCCTTCATATGGTCTGACTAGAGGTTGTCCAAGTCAGAAAAGGTTGTCTTATTTTGTAAGACATTATCTGCCATTTTTGGTCACCTGCCATTTCTTCATTCTTTGACTTTGGTCAAAAGTCTACCTTTGACTGGTCAAATGTTGACCATTGACACTTTGACTTTTATCCACATGTCACGCACCTATTGGAGAGCTGGTGGGGGCCTGTCCCCCTACCAGAACCTGGCAAGAAAGAGGGCGCACGCCACCCTTGGCGTGTGCCCAAGTTGGAGGCGCCCAGGAGTCTCTGTTGGACAGGGACTCCATCTCCTTTTTGGATTTCGATTAGAGTTCTCCTAAGAACCAACTTTGACTGGTCTTAGGCACCCTCTAAGGAGGAATCCAGGGGACTCTATTCCCACCAATCAGATTTAGATCTGATTTCACAAAGAGTTGTGATTGGTTGGGAAGAAGAGGAGTTGGATCACAGTTAGTCTATAAATAAGACCCTATGCCCAACTCAAAGACGAATCTAAATTAATTGAGATCTCCACACCCCAAGGCCTTTTCTCCTCTCCTCCTCCACGCCAAAGCATCTTCTCCCTCTCTTCTCCACATCCAAAAGAGTTTTGGACCTTGCTTGGTGCAATCTAGATAAGAGAAAGGTATGTGAAAGCTAGAAGGCTGCACTGCTGCAAAGGATGACTGTTGATCTTCAAAAGGAGTTTTGAAAATCCTCCAGATCAGATCCAGATCTGATTTTTGAAGATGTGATGGAGAAAAAGAGGATCTCTATATCTAGCCTGAGTGGATATCGGTAGAGGCCAGGCACTTGCATGGCTTGATCCAGAACCTTCCGCTGCTTATAGGATCATCAACGGATAATAGGATTACCCACTTCAAGGTAAATTAAATCTGATTTAATTTATCTAATTTTATTTTAATTTTTAAAATAATAATAATCAGATCTGAAATATCTTAGATCTAATTTGGATCAAAGAAAAATATTTTTAAAATATATCTCTTGATCTGATCAGATCTGAACGAACATGATCCGAAAAATTAGGATTTTTCTTCAACTAGTATCAGAGCCAAGGTTCTAAAAGTGTTCAGATCTATTTTTAAATTTATTTTAATTAAAAAATAAGTGATTTCAAATATCACATGACATATGATCAGATCTAAAATTAGAATAAATTAAAATTAAATAATTTGGATCTAAGATTAGAAAATATGCATGACTAGTTCTAAAATAGAATAGTTCTATAGAATAGTCTTACATGTTTTCAATTTAATTTAATTAAATCATATTTTAAATCTATTTATTTATTATTTTTTGATATTATAATGGTTATAATAATATCTAAAAAATAGTAAATAAAAATTATTTAATTTTAAATACCATATGAGATATGATTGATGCATGTCTAGACTAGTTGTAGAATAGTTCTACATAATTATCTAGATTAGAATTATTTGATTAGATCAATTTAAATCTAATTTTTTAGATTATTATGAGATAATTTAGATCTGAAAACATACATGATTCGATACATGAGATGTATGCAAAATATGCCATGATTAGATCTAATTTGTATATGAGATATATGATATATATCTAAAACTGTTTTGTAGTATTGCATGTTCCTGATTAAGACGTTCCTCTTGGCCGTCCGATCATAAGAATGAAGAAGGGTTTAAAAGTCCTCTCTTCCCATTCGATGGGATGTTCTTATGATGTATAGGGATGCCGCGCATTCGTCCTTAATCAAAAATCCAAAACTTACTTTCTGCAAAACCCTAGATCCTGAAACCCTAGGATTTATTGTGCATATTTTATTTATGAACCCTACTTAATTAAAAATTAAGATTATGAAATATTAATTAGATCTAAAATTAAGAATTTTGGATCTAAGACATATTCATAATACTGGGTTCGAGCTTGGGTAGCTCAATTAGGTCTAAGCGGTTGATCAAACCGAATCAAGAGTTGGTTACAGGGGATCAACAATGCTTAAATTGATCAGCCTAATAAGATTAAGTCTGGGACAAGATCGAGTCACGATCAAGCAAGACTAATTAGGCTCAGAGGTTAGAGTCTGGATTGTAGGCTAACCCAACTGGTTCTGGCTCAACAATTTGGTGTCTAAGGTAAGTTTGGCATATACGACGGACTGGTTTTTAATTAGAAGCTCCTCGACCTGAATGCATTCTTGTACGAGTTAATGGCATATTCCTTCCACCGGTCTCACTTACCTGGCCATATCTATTGACACAGTTCTGATCTGAGGTGGTCAATAATCCGAGCTAACCCATGCCACTAGGTTAGTCATAATTGTTATGACTATGACAAGTCTAATTTAATGAGATCTGAATCAATTCTTCCTAAGAAAAGATTAAGTCTAAGGTCTTCCACCATTGTAGATGTGCGGGCCCTTTTCGGGGTTGATTGTTCTCGGCTGGATACAGTGGCTCAATTGCATCGGAAAGATGCAACCATGTCTATTAGGCATTGGATGCTATGGGCTGGAGGATGAGTTGGGCTCAATATCTCGAATACGGTGAGAGACTCAATTAGAAATCCAGTCTACGCAAATGGTGGGTCTGACTTAACTAAGGAGTGGATTAATATTCTGGATACGGTGAGATTCATGAATTAGAGACCAAGTTTGGGTGCACCATGATTAGAGAATCATTGAACAAGAGTTGTTCACTCATTGGCTAACCCATCACCAATAACTGTTAGGTGAGGTGATGAGTCAGTTGGTGAGACCGTACCACCCACTAGAAATCATTAATCATGGAGATTTTCGGATCTCTATAGAGGGAGTATAGAGATCCGAGAAAATAGTGAAAGCTAATTTGTTTAACAATAAATTCTAAATAAATTGGTCAAATCATAATTACGTATCTAACTAGAATATTTGACTCTCTACAGAAAATGTCTGCGTCCAACTATTAGCATGTATCCTGGACACACACAGATGACCGGACCATTATAAAGATTGGCTCAACTACAAATTATTTTGGGTTTCAAGAAGTTAACCCATATTGGACTAGACCCTCCCACCGTACCAGCTCGTCCATCGATGAACAGAAGCGTCTCTGAAAAATGGATGACGAAGATAATAAGCCAGATATTACATGTTGGGCTTGTGTCTATGAGCTCCAGCGCCAACGTGAGGATATCTGGACTGCTCGCCAAATGTTGGCTCACTATAGATTTTGGTGAACAAGTCGCACAGCCAAATATCAAGTCACGAAAGACTTTTTAAGGCTAAGATGCGTGATGGGCAGTCAGTCCAAGATCACTATTGACAATGATCAAGGACATGAAGAGCTTGAGAAGCTCGTATGAAGTTGGACTTGCACCTGCAGAACGATATATTCTGCAATCCTTGACTGATGCATATGGGCAATT